>CADCXT010002223.1:0-92806 GCA_902806775.1 Microtus agrestis
ACAATGTTCTAAATGTGTACACAATGTACACAATGTTCAAAAAATGTTCAAATTGTACACAATATAATAAAATATACAAAATGTACACAAAATGTACACAGTGAAAACAATGTACAAAAAGTGGACACAATGTACAGTGTGTAGAAATATACACTATATACACAAAACATACACATTATACACAATGTACAAAATGTGTACACAATGCACACAATGTCCAAAATATACACAGTGTATAAAATGGACAGAAATTGTACACAATGTACACAAAATGTACACTGTGAAAACAATGTTCAAAAAGTGTACACAATGTTCACAAAATGTACAATGTGTACACAATGTACACCATGTACAAATTGTAACCAATATACAGAGTGTACACAATGTACACAAAATGTACACAATGTACACAAAATGTACACAGTGTACACAATGTACAATAAGTGTAAACAATGTACACAGTGTACAAATGTACTGAGTGTACACAAAATGTACACAATATGTCCACAAAATATACATAGTGTAAAAAATGTACAGTGTACAAAGCAAACACAATGTAAAAAGTTTATACCATGTACAACAAATGTACACAATGTACAGAAAATGTACACAGTGCTCACAATGTACAAAAACTTCACACAATGTGAATAAAAGTTATGCAAATGGTACACAGTGTACAATATGTACACATCATACAAAATGTACACAATGTACACAAAATGTTCAAAAATGAACAAAAAATGTACGCATTATACACAGTGTACAAAATGTAAAAATTGTACACAAAGTGTACACAATGTACAGAAAATGTGCCCAATGTACACAAATGTATACAATGTATAAAAATGTACACAAAGTACACAAAATATACACAGTGTACCCAATGTACAAAAACTGTAAACAATGTATTCAGTGTACAAAAATGTACACACTGTACACAAAAGCTATATGATATACACTAAATGTGCACCATGTACAACCTGGACACAATGTACAAAAAGGTACACAATGTACACAGTGTATAAAATGTACACAATGTACACAATGTAAAAACTGGGTACACAAAATGTACACAATGTTCACAGTTCACAAAATGTACAGTGCAAAATGTACAAAATATACACAGTGTACAAAGTGTACAGTGTGCAAAATGTACACAATGTACACAAAATGTACACAGTGTAAACAATGTACAAAAAGTGTACCCAGTGTACAGTGTACGAAATATACACAATGTAAAAAAAAATGTACACAATATACACAACGTACAAAAACTGGACACAATGTATACAGTGTACAAAATGTACAGTGTACCACATGTACAAATATACAGTGTACAAAATGTAGTGCACATAATGTACACAATGTGCACAGTGTACATAATGTACAAAAAGTGTACAAAATGCAAAATGTGTAAATAATGTACACAATGTACACAAAATGTACATATTGTACCAACTGTTCAAATAGTGTACACAATGTAAACAGTGTACAAAATGTACACAATGTACACAATTTATACAATGTACACAAAATATACACATTGTACATGATGAACAAATTGTACAAAATGTACAGTGTACAAAATGTACACAATGTACACAAATGTACAATATGTACATAATATGTACACAAAATGTACACAATTTACACAGTGTACGAAATATGGTCTACATAATGTACACAATATCCACAGTGTATCCAATGTACACAAAATGTACACAGTGTACACAATGTACAAAGTGTACAAAATGTACACATTGTACACAATGTGCAAAATGTACACAAAATGTACACAATGTGCACAATGTACACAAAATTTACAAAATATGTACACAAAATGTACACAATGTACACAGTTTTTACCATGTACAGAAAATGTAAAGAATATATTTAACATCTACACAAAATACAAATAATATACACAGTGTACAAAATGTACACAATGTAAACAGTGTATACAATATACAAAAAATGTATACAATGTACACAATGTAATAAAATTTGCACAATATACACAATGTACACAAATTATACACAGGGAAAACAATGTACTAATAGTGGACACTATGTACACAGTGTACAAAATGTACACTATGTATACAGAACGTACAAAGTATACACAATATACAACAAAGGTACACATTATACACAATGTACATAAAGTGTACACAATACACACAATGTACAAAATATACACAGTGTACACAATGTACAGATATTATACACAATGTACACAAAATGTACACTGTGAAAACAATGTTCAAAAAGTGTACACATTGTACACAATGTTGAAAAATGTAGAGTGTACACAATGTACACAGTGTACAAATTGTAACCAATGTACAGAGTGTACACAATGTACACAAAATATACACGTTGTTAACAAAATCTACATAGTGTACAAATTGTACAATAAGTGTACACAATGTACACAGTGTACAAAATGTACTGAGTGCACACAAAGTCTACATAATATGTAAACAAAATGTATAAAATGTACATAGGGTAAAAACTTTATACAATGTACACTGTTTATACCATGTACACCAAATTTACACAACGTACACCATATACACAAAATACACACAGTATACACAATGTACAAAAAGTTTACACAATGTACACAAAATGTAGATTATGTGCACAGTGTACATAGAATGAACCAATGGACACAATATGTACAAAGAATGTACGCAGTGTACACAGTGTACAAAATGTACAGTGAAAAATGTACAAAATATACACAGTGTACAAAATGTACAGTGTAAAAAATGTACACAATGTACACAGTTTATTCCATGGACAACACATGTACACAATATACACAAAATTTACACTGTCTATACAATGTACAGAGTACAAAATTTACAACCATACACAATGTACACAATATGGACAATATGTACAAAATATGTACACAAAATGTACACAATGTACACTGTGTACAAAATGTACAGTGTAAAAAATGAACAGTGTACAAAATGTATGAAATGTACACAGTTTTTAACATGTACATAAAATGTACACAATATACAAAATATGTGCACAAAATCCACACAATTTACACAGTGTACAAAATGTACAGTGTACACAAAGTACACAGTGTATAAAATGTACAAAAATGTATACAATGTAATAAAAGGTACACAATAAACACAATGTACAGAAAATATACACAGTGAAAACAATGTACAAATAGTAGACACAATGTACACAGTGTACAAAATGTACACTATATACACAAAATGTACACAGTATAAACAATGTAAAAGAAGGATACACATAATGCACAATGTACAAAAAGTGTACGCAATGCACACACTACAAAATATACACAATGTACACAAAATGTACACTGAGAAAACAATGTTCTAAATGTGTACACAATGTACACCATGTTCAAAAATTGTTCAAAGTGTACACAATGTAATAAAATGTACACAATGTACACAAAATGTACACAGTGAAAACAACGTACAAAAGGTTGACACAAGGTAGAGAGTGTTGAAATATACAGTATATACACAAAACATACACAGTATACAGAATGTACAAAATGTGTACACAATGCAAACAATGTCCAAAATATACACAGTGTATGCAATGGACAGAAATTGTACACAATGTACACAAAATGTACACTGTGAAAACAATGTTCAAAAAGTGTACACAATGTTCACAAAATGTACAAAGTGTACACAATGTACACCATGTACAAATTGTAACCAATGTACAGAGTGTACACAATGTACACAAAATTTACACAATGTACACAAAATGTACACAGTGTACACAATGTACAATAAGTGTAAACAATGTACACAGTGTACAAAATGTCCAGTGTACAAAATGTACACAATGTACACAGTGTATAAAATGTACAAAAATGTATACAATGTAATAAAATGTATAAAATAAACACAATGTACACAAAATATACACAGTGAAAACAATGTACCAATAGTGGACACAATGTACACAGTGTACAAAATGTACACTCTATACACAAAATGTACACAGTATAAACAATGTAAAAGAAGGATACACATAATACACAATGTAAAAAAAGTGTACACAATGCACACACTGTACAAAATATACACAATGTACACAAAATGAACAGTGAGAAAACAATGTTCTAAATGTGTATACAATGTACACAATGTTCAAAAAATATTCAAATTGTACACAATATAATAAAATATACACAATGTACACAGTGAAAACAATGTACAAAAAGTGGAAAAAATGTACAGAGTGTAGAAATATACAGTATATACACAAAACATACACAGTATACAGAATGTACAAAATGTGTACACAATGCACACAATGTCCAAAATATACACAGTGGATGCAATGGACAGAAATTGTACACAATGTACACAAAATGTACACTGTGAAAACAATGTTCAAAAAGTGTACACAATGTTCACAAAATGTACAATGTGTACACAATGTACACCATGTACAAATTGTAACCAATGTAAAGAGTGTACACAATGTACACAAAATTTACACAATGTACATAAAATGTACACAGTGTACACAAAGTACAATAAGTGTAAACAATGTACACAGTGTACAAATGTACTGAGTGTACACAAAATGTACACAATATGTCCACAAAATATACATAGTGTAAAAAATGTACAGTGTACAAAGCATACACAATGTACAAAGTTTATACCATGTACAACATATGTACACAATGTAAACAAAATGTACACAGTGTTCACAATGTACAAAAACTTTACACAATGTAAACAATGAAGAAAAGTTACGCAAAAGGTACACAGTGTACAATATGTACATATCATACAAAATGTACACAATGTACACAAAATGTTCAAAAAGTGAAAAAATATATATGCAATATACACAGTGTACAAAATGTAAAAATTCTACACAAAGTGTACACAATATACACAAAATGTGCAAAATGAACACAATTGTATACAATGTATAAAAATGTACACAAAGTACACAAAATGTACACAGTGTCCCCAATGTACAAAAACTGTACACAATGTATTCAGTGTACAAAATGTACACACTGTACACAAAAGGTACACGATGTACACAAAATTTGCACCATGTACAACCTGGACACAATGTACAAAATGTACACAATGTACACAATGTAAAAAATGTGTACACAAAATGTACACAATGTACACAGTTTTCAAAATGTACAGTGTGCAAAATGAACACAATTTACACAGTTTATACCATGTACACTATGTACACAATGTACACAAATTGTACACAATGTACACAAAATGTTCACAATGTAAAAAAATTGTACACAATGTAATCAGTGAAGAAAAGGTACACAAAATGTACACAATGTTTACAATGTACACATCATACAAAATGTACACAATGTACACAAAATGTTCAAAAATGAACAAAAAATGTACGCAATATACACAGTGTACAAAATGTACACAATGTACACAAAATGTGCACAATGTACACAAATGTAAACAATGTATAAAATGTACACAATGTATACAAAATGTACACAGTCTACCCACTGAACAAAAATTTTACACAAAGAATACAGTGTACAAAATGTACACACTGTATACAAGAGTTACACAATGTACACAAAATGTGCACAATGTACATAATATACACAATGTATAAGAAGGTGGCACAATGGACAGTGTATAAAATTTACAAAATGTACACAATGTACAAAAAGTGTACACAATATACACATGTAAAAAAGTATACACAATGTATACAGTGTATAAAATTTACACAATATATACAGTGTACACAATGTACACATGTGTACACAATCGACACAGTGTACAAAATGTCCACAATCTACACAAAACATACACAATATATATAAAAAATACACACACTGTACACACTACACAAAATATACACAATGTCACAAAATGTTCACAATATACACAATGATCTCAAAAAATACAAAACATACACAATGTACACAGTGTACAAAATGTACACAATGTGCACATGTACACAAATTGTACACCGTATAACATTGTACAAAAAGTGTACACAATGTACACTGTGTACAAAATGTACATAATATACACAAAATGTACACAATATACATAATGTCCACAAAATATACACAGTGAACACAATGTACAAAAAGTGTACACAATGTAAAAAATGTACACAATGTACAAAATGTAAACTAAATATACACAGTGTAAAAAATGTCCAAAAAGTGTACACAATATACACAATGTAGAGAAAGTGTAACAATGTACACAGTGTACAAAATTACAAAATATGTACAGAGTGTACTCAATGTACAAAAAGTGTACACAATATATACAGTGAACAAAATGTACACAATCTACATAAAATGTACATAATGTGAACAATATGTATGCAAAATCCACACAATGTACACAGTGTACAAAATGTACAGTGTAAAATATGTACTCAATGTATGTACTTTATATCATGTACAGCAAATGTACACAATGTACACAAAATGTACGCAGTGTACACAATGTACAATAAGTTTACACAACGTACACAAAATATACACAATGTACACAAAATGTACACAATGTACACAAAATGTAATTAATATACACAATGTACAGAAATTGTACACAATGATCACAAAATCTACACCGTGAAAACAATGTTCAAAAAGTGTACAAAATGTACACAATGTACACAAAATGTAAATAGTGTAAACAATGTACACAGTGTAAAAATATACACAATGTACAGAGATTACACAATGTACACAAACTGTACACAATGTACAAAAAATGTGCACAGTGTACACAATGTACAATATGTGTACACAATGTACACAGTGTATAAAATGTACATATTGTACACAAAATGTACACTGTGTACACAATATATACATAAATGTACACAGTGTAATAAATGTACAGTGTACAAACTGGACACAATGTACCAAGTTTATTCCATGTACACCAAATGTACACAATGTACACAAAATGTACACAATGTACAAAAAGTTAACACAATGTACACAAAATATACACAATGTACACAAAATGTTCACAATATAAATAAAATGTTCACAATTTACACATTGTACACAAAATATACACAGTGTACACAATGTACAAAAATTGGAAACAATTTACACAGTGTACAAATCGTACAGGGCAAAATGAACATAATATACACAGTGTACGAAATGTAGTGTACAAAATGTACACAATGTCCACAGTGTACACAATGTACACAAAATGTGCACAGTGTACACAATGTACAAATTTGTACACAATGTTCAAAGTATACAAAATGTACACAATTTACACAAATTTTACACAATATGCACAAAGTACACAAAATGTACACAATATCCACAAATGTAAACAATGTATAAAAATGTACACAATGTACACAGTGTACCCAATGTACAAAAATTATACACAATGTATACAGTGTAAAAAATGAACACACTGTACACAAAGGGTATACAATATACACAAAATAGGCACAATGTACACACTGTACACAATATACAAAAAAGGTGCACAATGAAAACAGTGTATTAAATTTACACAATGTATACAATGTACAAAAAGTGTACACAATATACACAATGTAAAAATGTGTACACAATGTACACAGTGTATAAAATTTACACAATATATATACAGTGTACACAAGGTACAAATGAGTACACAATCGACACTGTGTACAAAAGGTTCACAATCTACACAAAATGTACACAATATGTATAAAAAATACACCCAATGTACACAGTGTTGAAAATATACACAATGTCACAAAATGTTCACAATATACACAATGATCACAAAAAGTACAAAACATACACAATGTACACAGTGTACAAAATGTACACAGTGTTCACAGTGTACACAAAGTGCACACAGTGTAGACAATGTACAAAAAGTGTACACAATGAACATAATGTACACAAAATGTACACGTTTTGCACACTGTGCGCAGTGTACAAAATGTAGAGTGTACAAAATGTACACAATGTAAACATAGTACACAATGTACACAAAATGTACACAATGTACACAAAATATACACAGTGTACACAATGTACAAAAAGTGTACACAATGTATACTGTGTAAATAAGGTACACAATGTACACTAAATATACACAGTGTACACCATGTCCAAAAAATGAACACAATATACACAATGTACAGACAGTGTAACAATGTACACAGTGTGCAAAATTACACAATATGTACAGAGACTACACAAAGTAAAAAAATTGTACACAATCTACACAGTGTACAAAATGAACACAATCTACATAAAATGTACACAATGTACACAATATGTATACAAAATCCATACAATGTACACAGTGTACAAAATGTAGTGTACAAAATGTACAGTGTACAAAATGTACTCAATGTACATAGTTTATACCATATACACCAAATGTACAAAATGTACGCAGTTTACACAATGTACAAAAAGTTTACCAAATGTACACAAAATATACAGATGTACACAAATTTTATGCAATGTACAAAATATACACAAAATGTAAACAGTGTACACCATGTACACAAAATGTACACAATGTACACAAAATATACACAGTGTACACAATGTACAGAAATTGTGCACAATGAACAAAAAATGTACACTGGGAAAACAATGTTCAAAAAGTGTACAAAAAATGTACACAGTGTACACAATGTAAAATAAGTGTACACAATGTACACTGTGTATAAAATGTACAAAATGTACAAAGTTTATTCCATGTACACCAAATGTACACAGTGTAAACAATGTACACAAAATGTACACAATGTACACAATGTACAAAAAGTTTACACAATGTACACAAAATACAAACAGTGTACACAAAATGTGCACAATATAAACAAAATGTACACATTTTACACAATGTACACAAAATATACACAGTGTAAACAATGTATAAAAAGTGGACATAATATACACAGTGTACAAAATGTACAGTGCAAAATGAACATAGTATAGACAGTGTACGAAATTTAGTGTACAAAATGTACACAATATCCACAGTGTACACAATGTACACAAAATCTACACATTGTACACAATGTACAAATTTGTGCACAATGTTCAAAGCGTACAAAATGTACACAATGTAAACAAATTGTTCACAATATGCACAAAGTACACAAAATATACACAATGTACACAAAACGTACACAAAGTACACAATGTACAGAAAATCTACACAGTGTACCCAGTGTACAAAAAGTGTACAAAACTTACAAAGTGTACAAAATGTACACAATGTACACAAAATATACAAAATGTACACAGTGTACCCAATGTACAAATAGTGTACACAATGTAAACAGTGTACAAAATGTACACAGTGTACACAAAATGTGCACAATATTCATAGTGTACACAATGTATACAGTGTACCCCAGAATATATGGATGCACTGTTTCATAGGCTATTTTGATGCACAGTTTCACCTTCCTCTGCCTCTGTGTGCTGGGAATAAAAGACGGTAGCACTCTGTCTGGCTAAAATATTTGTCTTTTTAGATGGTAATGATTTCCAACTGTTATCCAAGGAGGTGAATACTGTCATAAAGACTTTGTCCCTACTTTCAAACACAATCAAAATACCTACATTTATAAGCACAGAGGTCCAGCCACTGAGACATTGTGCCTGATCTAATGGGAGCTCACCAAAGCCAGATGGACCAGACCTGAATGACCTTGTGATCAAATCAGACTCTCTGAATGTGGCTGACAATGGAGGCTGACTGAGAAATAGCACTGGGGCCTGTTTCTACAGCATGTGTTTCCTTTGTGGTACCCCAGGCTATTTGGATGCACAGTTTCCTAGGACTTGATGGAAGGGGGAGGGCCTTGGACTTCCCACAGGGCAGTGTACCCTGCCCTCTCTTAAGGAGGAAGAGGAGGGAGGAAAGTGAGGGGGTAGCATGAGTGAAATGAGAGGAGGGGAGGAAGTGTAAATTTTTGAATGGAAAATTAAATTAAAATAAAAACAAAAAGATAATAAGACAATTTTTTTAATTGAGAGCTGGAGAGAGTATTCAGTTAAGGTTGCTTGTGGCTATGTAGGTTACTTTAACCCCTGGACTGTTGAATCTGAAGAGAATGGAGACCCCAAAATCTCTAGGGCCTGCAGATGGCCAACCTAGCTCCAGGTTCAGAGAAAGATGCTTTCTCAGCTGAAACAGGTGTAGAGTGATAGATCAGAACACCCAGCCTCCTCTTCCGGTCTCTGTGCATGGAGGGTACACTAAATGTATGCACACATGTATTCAGGAGTGACTGCTGAAAGATCAAGAGTTATATTTGTTCTTCATTTCCTATTTAAGATGTGGGAAATGTTCTGGACTTTGATAACTGTGACAGTGCTATAATATTTTAAATATAAAGACGACCTGCTACTGTACTGAGTACATCCATTTGGAGGGGTATGTGTGTGCCTGCTCGACTGGCTGGTATAATCTCCAAAATATATAAAGGACTCAAGAAACTAAACATTAAAATAATAATTAATCCAATTAAAAACGGGGTACTGAACTGAACAGAGAATTCTCAACAGAAGAAGTTCAAATGGACAAAAGACACGTAAGATCATGTTCAACTTCCTTAGCAATCAGGGAAATTCAAATCCAAACAACGTTGAGATATCATCTTACACCTGTCAGAATGGCTAATTTCAAAAACACCAATGATAGCCTATGCTGGAAAGAATGTGGATTAAGCGGAGCACTCATCCATTACTGGTGGGAATGCAAACTTGTGCAATCACCTTGGAAAGCAGTGTGGCAGTTACTTAGGATGTTGGGACTCAACCAACCTCATGGTCCAGTAATACCACTCTTGTGATTATACCCCAGAGTTGCCCAATCATACTACAAAAGCATTTGTTCAACTATGTTCATAGCAGCATTATTGGTAATAGCCAGAACCTGGAAACAACCTAGATGCCCCTCAATGGAAGAATGGATAAAGAAAGTATGGAATATATACACATTAGAGAACTACTCAGCGGTAAAAAAACAAAGACATCTTGTATGCTGCATATAAATGATGGAAATAGAAAACACTATACTGAGTGAGATAACCCAGACCCAAAAAAATGAATATGCTATGTAGTCGCTCAGTATTGAAATCTAGCCATAAAAAAGTCATTGAGTCTATAGTTCACGAGCCTAGAGAAGTCACGTAACAAGATGAACTCAAAGAAAACATATATAGATCCTCCTGGAAATTGGACGCAAAGAAGATTGCCAGGCAAAAGTTGGGAGCATATGGTAAGGCTATGAGTGGGGGCTGGATGGGGGAAAGGGAGAAGGGGAGAGAGAAGGGAATAGGTAAAACTGGGGAGAATTTGGGAGTGGGGAGGTGAAGATGGAAGACGGTTTAATGTAGGAAGAGGGAAGAAGATCTCTACATTAAGGGGCCCATTTTACAGTTGGCAAGAAACTTGGCTCTAGTGGGGATCCCAGTGTTCACGAGGATATCTGCAGCTAGGTCCTTGGGCAGCAGAGGAGATAGTGCCTGAACTGGTCTTGCTCCACTATCACACTAAAGATTATCTCAAGTATCACCATAGAATCTTCATTAGACAAAGGAAGGAGATAGAGACAAAGACCCTCATCAGAGCAATGGACTGAGTTTCCAAGGTCCAGTTGAAAAGCAGAAGGAGAGAAAAGATGAGAAAGAAAGTCAGAACTCTGAGGGGCTGTTCCAGCCAGTGAGACAGTGTACCTGATTTAATGGGAGCTCACCAAAGCCAGGTGGACCAGACCTGAATGAGCATGTGATCAAATAAGACTCTCTGAATGCGGCTGACATGGAGGTTGACTGAGAAATAGCACTGGGGCCTGTTTCTACTGCATGTGTTGACTTTTTGGTACCCCAGGCTATTTGGATGCACAGTTCCCTAGGGCTGCATGGAAGGGGAGTGCCTTGGACTTCTCACAGGGCAGAGTACCCTGCCCTCTGTGCAGGACGGAGGAGAGGGAGGAAAGTGAGAGGGGAGCATGGGGAAATGGGAGGAGGGGAGAGAGTGAAAATTTTTGAATGGAAAATTAATTTAAAAAATAATAATAAAACAAATGTCTTTTTTTATTGGAAAAAATGAAATTTCTGCCTCCTCCCTGCCCCATATTTCTTTCCCACTCCGTCCCCTGCTCTCCCCTCACCCTACTTCTCCCCCTCCCTCTCCATCCTGAAGAGCAATCAGTGTTCCCTGCCCTGTGTAAAGTCCAAAGTCCTCCCCCCTCCATCCTGGTCTAGGAAGGAGAACATCCAAACTGGGTAGGCTCCCACAAAGCCAGAACATGAAGTAGGAACCAAACGCGGTGCCATTGTTCTTGACTTCTCAGGAGCCCTCATAGTCTGCCAAATTCAGCGAGTCCGGTTTTATCGCATGCTTTTTTCCGTCACAGTCCACCTGGCCTTGGTGAGCTCCCAATGGATCAGCCCCACTGTCTTCGTGGGCGGGTGCACACCATGTGGTCCTGACTTCTTTGCTCATATTCTCCTTCCTTCTGCTCCTCACTGGAACATTGAGAGCTCAGTCCGGTGATCCAGCTTGGGACTCTGTCTCTATCTCCATCCATCGCCAGATGAAGGTTCTATATTGATATGCAAGATATACATCAGTATGGCTATAGGATAGTGTCATTTCAGGTTCCCTATCCTCAGCTTCCCCAGGAACTAACTGGGGACATCGCCTTTGGCACCTGGGAGCCCCGCTAGGTCCAAGTCACTTGCCAACCCTAAGATGGATCCCTTAATTAAGATGTGTGCTTCCCTTCTTTCCTAAAAACCTTCCTTTATCCCAAATCATCGCGTTGACCCAAGTTCCTCCCAACTTCCCCTTCTTACAATTTTCTCCCCTTCTCCCATTACCTCCTCCCACCACACCCCCAAGATCCCAATTTTTGCCCAGCAATCTTGTCTACTTCCCATAACCAGGAGGATAGCTATATGTTTTTCTTTGGGTTCAACTTCTTATTTAGTTTCTTTAGGATATCAAATTATAGACTCACTGACCTTTATTTATCTCTAGAAACCAATTATGAGTGAGTACATCCCATGTTCATCTTTTTGGGTCTGGGTTACCTCACTAAGGATAGTGTTTTCTATTTCCATTCATTTGCATGCAAAATTCACGAAGTCATTGTTGTTTTACCGCTAAGTAATATTCTAATGTATATGTATTCCACATTCTCTTCATCCATTCTTTCATTGAAGGGCATCTAGGTTGTTTCCAGGTTCTGGCTATTACAAATAATGCTGCTATGAACATAGTTGAAGAAATGTCCTTGTCATATGATCGGGTATCTCGTGGGTATATTCCCAAGAGTGGCATTGCTGAGTCAATGAATGGGTAGGTTGATCCAGAATTTCCGGAGAAACCACCACACTACTTTCCAAAGTGGTTGCACAAGTTTGCATTCCCACCAGCAATGGATGAGTGTACCCCTTTCTCGACAACCTCTCCAGAAATGGCTATCATTAGTGTTTTTGATTTTAGCCATTCTGACAGGTGTAAGATGGTATCTTAAAGTTATTTTGATTTGCATTTCCCTGAACGCTAAGGAAGTTGAGCATGACTTTAGGTGTCTTTTGGCCATTTGAAGTTCCTCTGTTGAGAGATCTCTGTTCAGCTCAGTGCCCCATTCATAACTGGGTTGATTAGCCTCTTATGGTCTAGTTTTTTGAGTTCTTTACATATTTTGGAAATCAGACCTTTGTCTGTTGCGGGGTTGGTGAAGATATTCTCACAGTCAGTGGGTTGCATTTTTGTCTTAGTGACAGTGTCCTTAGCTTTACAGAAGCTTCTCAGTTTCAGTAGGTCCCATTTATTCAATGTTTCCCTTAATGACTGTGCTGCTGGGGTTATACCTAAGAACTATTCGCCTGTGCCCATATGTTGTAGGGTACTTGAGCGAGTACTTGATAGTTAAGTGTCCTTGCCATTCAAAGACTGAAGTTTGAGGTTAGATACAAGAATACTTGTAAAAAGTTGATTGTGCCTATGCAGGTTACTGTAACCCATTGACTGTTGAATCTGAAGAGAATGGAGACCCCAAATCTCTAGGGCCAGCAGATGGCCAAACTAGCTCCAGGTTCAGAGAAAGATGCTGTCTCAGCTGAATCAGGTGTAGAGTGATAGATCAGAGCACCCAGCCTCCTCTTCCGGTCATGGAGGGTACACTAAATGTTGGCACACATGTATGCATAGAACACACATATGTGTATGCACAGGACACACACACAGGTATGCACAGAACAAACAGACGTGCATGCACAGAACCCACACATACACATGTATACACAGAACACATACACACATATACAAACTAGTGTACAGACATAAAGAAGGAGAGGGAGACTGAGGTTTTGCTGGGATACTAATATTTTGCTGTTCTTTAAATTATTTTTTTCCTTAAGGCTTTCTCTGTGTAGCTTAAAGCCTGTATTGAAACTTGCTCTGTGGGCCAGGCTGGCCTTGAACTCACAGAGATCCGACTACCTCTGCCTCACAAGGGCTGGGATTAAAGGCATGTGGCGTCACCACCACTCCAGTTAAAAAAAAATTGAGCCAGTATTTCACTCTGTCACTTAGATGGTACTGAAACTCATCACATAGAAGCTGGCCTCTAATTTCCCCAAATCTACTTACCTATTTCCTAAGTCTTCTTTTTTTCTATTTTTTTATTTTATTTATTTATTGATTGATGTTATTTATTTATTTATTAAAGATTTCTGTCTCTTTCCCACTGCCGCCCCCCTCACTCCCCCTCCCTCTATCAAATGCCCCTTCCTTTATTGCCCAAAGAGCAATCAGGGTTCTCTGCCCTGTGGGAAGTCCAAAGACCACCCACCTCTATCCAGGTCTAGTAAGGTGAGCATCCAAACTGCCTAGGCTCCCACAAAGCCAATAGGTGCAGTAGGATCCACAACCCATTGCCATTGTTCTTGAGGTCTCAGTAGTCCTCATTGTCTGCTATGTTCAGCAAGACCGGTTTTAACCCAGGCTTTTTTAGATCCAAGCCAGCTGGCCTTGGTGAGTTCCCAACAGAACATCCCCACTGCCTCAGTGTGTGGGTGCACCCCTCATGGTCCTGAGCTCCCTGCTCGTGTTCTCTCTCGTTCTGCTCTTGACTTGGGCCTTGAGATTTCAGTCCGGTGCTCCAATATGGGTATCTGTCTCTGTCTCCTTTCATCGCCTGATGAAGGTTAATATTCAGGAGGATGCCTATATGTTTTTCTATGGGTTCTCCTTCTCATTTGGCTTCTCTAAGAGACCGAATTATAGGCTCAATCACCTTTATTTATGGCTAGAATCCAAATATGTGTGAGTACATCCCATGTTCCTATTTTTGGGTCTGGCTTACCTCACTCAGGATAGTGTTTTCAATTCCATCCTTTTGCCTGCAAACTTCAAGAAGTCCTTGTTTTTTACTGCTGATTAGTACTCTAATATGTATATATTCCATACTTTCTTCATCCATTCTTCAATTGAAGGGCATCTAGGTTGTTTCCAGCTTCTGGCTATTAAAAATAATGCTGCTATGAACATAGTAGAGCATATACTTTTGTTGTATGATACGGCCGCTCTTGGGTATATTCCCAAGGGTGGTATTGCTGTGTCAATGGGTAGGTTGATCCCGAATATTCTGAGAAACCTCCACACGGCTTTTCAGAGTGGTTGCACAAGTTTGCATTCCCACCAGCAAAGGATGAGTGTACCCCTTTCTCCACAACCTCTCCAGAAAAGGCTATCATTAATGTTTTTGATTTTAGCCATTCTGACAGGTGTAAGATGGTATCTTAAAGTTGTCTTGATTTGCATTTCCCTGAACGCTAAGGAAGTTGAGCATGACTTTCAGTGTCTTTTGGCCATTTGAAGTTCTTCTGTTGAGAGATCTCTGTTCAGCTCAGTGCCCCATTCATAACTGGGTTGATTAGCCTCTTATGGTCTAGTTTTTTGAGTTCTTTACATATTTTGGAAATCAGACCTTTGTCTGTTGCGGGGTTGGTGAAGATATTCTCCCAGTCAGTGGGTTGCATTTTTGTCTTAGTGACAGTGTCCTTTGCTTTACAGAAGCTTCTCAGTTTCAGTAGGTCCCATTTATTCAATGTTTCCCTTAATGACTGTGCTGCTGGGGTTATACCTAAGAACTATTCGCCTGTGCCCATATGTTGTAGGGTACTTGAGCGAGTACTTGATAGTTAAGTGTCCTTGCCATTCAAAGACTGAAGTTTGAGGTTAGATACAAGAATACTTGTAAAAAGTTGATTGTGCCTATGCAGGTTACTGTAACCCATTGACTGTTGAATCTGAAGAGAATGGAGACCCCAAATCTCTAGGGCCAGCAGATGGCCAAACTAGCTCCAGGTTCAGAGAAAGATGCTGTCTCAGCTGAATCAGGTGTAGAGTGATAGATCAGAGCACCCAGCCTCCTCTTCCGGTCATGGAGGGTACACTAAATGTTGGCACACATGTATGCATAGAACACACATATGTGTATGCACAGGACACACACACAGGTATGCACAGAACAAACAGACGTGCATGCACAGAACCCACACATACACATGTATACACAGAACACATACACACATATACAAACTAGTGTACAGACATAAAGAAGGAGAGGGAGACTGAGGTTTTGCCTGGATACTAATATTTTGCTGTTCTTTAAATTATTTTTTTTCCTTAGGCTTTCTCTGTGTAGCTTAAAGCCTGTATTGAAACTTGCTCTGTGGGCCAGGCTGGCCTTGAACTCACAGAGATCCGACTACCTCTGCCTCACAAGGGCTGGGATTAAAGGCATGTGGCGTCACCACCACTCCAGTTAAAAAAAAAATTGAGCCAGTATTTCACTCTGTCACTTAGATGGTACTGAAACTCATCACATAGAAGCTGGCCTCTAATTTCCCCAAATCTACTTACCTATTTCCTAAGTCTTCTTTTTTCTATTTTTTTATTTTATTTATTTATTGATTGATGTTATTTATTTATTTATTAAAGATTTCTGTCTCTTTCCCACTGCCGCCCCCTCACTCCCCTCCCTCTATCAAATGCCCCTTCCTTTATTGCCCAAAGAGCAATCAGGGTTCTCTGCCCTGTGGGAAGTCCAAAGACCACCCACCTCTATCCAGGTCTAGTAAGGTGAGCATCCAAACTGCCTAGGCTCCCACAAAGCCAATAGGTGCAGTAGGATCCACAACCCATTGCCATTGTTCTTGAGGTCTCAGTAGTCCTCATTGTCCGCTATGTTCAGCGAGACCGGTTTTAACCCAGGCTTTTTTAGATCCAAGCCAGCTGGCCTTGGTGAGTTCCCAACAGAACATCCCCACTGCCTCAGTGTGTGGGTGCACCCTCATGGTCCTGAGCTCCCTGCCTCGTGTTCTCTCTCGTTCTGCTCTTGACTTGGGCCTTGAGATTTCAGTCCGGTGCTCCAATATGGGTATCTGTCTCTGTCTCCTTTCATCGCCTGATGAAGGTTAATATTCAGGAGGATGCCTATATGTTTTTCTATGGGTTCTCCTTCTCATTTGGCTTCTCTAAGAGACCGAATTATAGGCTCAATCACCTTTATTTATGGCTAGAAACCAAATATGTGTGAGTACATCCCATGTTCCTATTTTTGGGTCTGGCTTACCTCACTCAGGATAGTGTTTTCAATTCCATCCTTTTGCCTGCAAACTTCAAGAAGTCCTTGTTTTTTACTGCTGATTAGTACTCTAATATGTATATATTCCATACTTTCTTCATCCATTCTTCAATTGAAGGGCATCTAGGTTGTTTCCAGCTTCTGGCTATTAAAAATAATGCTGCTATGAACATAGTAGAGCATATACTTTTGTTGTATGATACGGCCGCTCTTGGGTATATTCCCAAGGGTGGTATTGCTGTGTCAATGGGTAGGTTGATCCCGAATATTCTGAGAAACCTCCACACGGCTTTTCAGAGTGGTTGCACAAGTTTGCATTCCCACCAGCAAAGGATGAGTGTACCCCTTTCTCCACAACCTCTCCAGAAAAGGCTATCATTAATGTTTTTGATTTTAGCCATTCTGACAGGTGTAAGATGGTATCTTAAAGTTGTCTTGATTTGCATTTCCCTGAACGCTAAGGAAGTTGAGCATGACTTTCAGTGTCTTTTGGCCATTTGAAGTTCTTCTGTTGAGAGATCTCTGTTCAGCTCAGTGCCCCATTCATAACTGGGTTGATTAGCCTCTTATGGTCTAGTTTCTTGAGTTCTTTACATATTTTGGAAATCAGACCTTTGTCTGTTGCGGGTTGGTGAAGATATTCTCCCAGTCAGTGGGTTGCATTTTTGTCTTAGTGACAGTGTCCTTTGCTTTACAGAAGCTTCTCAGTTTCAGTAGGTCCCATTTATTCAATGTTGCCCTTAATGACTGTGCTGCTGGGGTTATACCTAAGAACCATTCGCCTGTGCCCATATGATGTAGGGTACTTGAGAGAGTATTCAGTTAAGTGTCCTTTCCATTCAAACACATAAGTTTGAGGTTAGATCCTATAATCCTTGTAAAAAGTTGCTTGTGGCTATGTAGGTTACTTTAACCCCTGGACTGTTGAATCTGAAGAGAATGGAGACCCCAAAATCTCTAGGGCCTGCAGATGGCCAACCTAGCTCCAGGTTCAGAGAAAGATGCTTTCTCAGCTGAAACAGGTGTAGAGTGATAGATCAGAACACCCAGCCTCCTCTTCCGGTCTCTGTGCATGGAGGGTACACTAAATGTATGCACACATGTATGCATAGAACACACATATGAGTATGCACAGGACACACACACATGTATGCACAGAACACACAGACGTTTATGCACAGAACACACACATACATGTGTATACACAGGACACACACATACACACTAGTGTACAGATGTAATGAAGGAGAGGGAGACTGAAGTTTTGCCTGGATACTAATATTTTGCTGTTCTTTAAAGTCTTTTTTTCCTTAGGGTTTCTCTGTGTAGCTTTAGAGCCTGTCCTGAAACTTGCTCTGTGGACCAGGCTGGCCTCTAACTCACAGAGATCCGACTACTTCTGCCTCCCAAGGGCTGGGATTAAAGGCATGTGGCACCACCACCACTCCAGTTAAAAAAAATTGAGCCAGTATTTCACTTTGTCACATAGGTGGTACTGAAACTCATCACATAGAAGCTGGCCTCAAATTTCCCCAAATCCACTTACCTATTTCCTAAGTCTTGGGATTAATATAAACTACTATGCCTGGCTGGGTTTTGTTTGTTTTTTTTCGTTTTTAAGACAGTATCATGAAGTTCAGACTAGTCTCAAAATTACAATCCTCTGCCCTTACTCTGTGTATCCTCATGTCATAACTCAAGAATGTTACGACAAAATTGCCTCATTTTATTTATACTGCTTTGGTTTGCTAAAACTAATTTCTATTCTTTTTTTTAAGTTTTGAAGGAGTACATTTATTAAGTATAAAACAGCAGGAATAAAAGAGTAAAAGATCAAGGACTAGATCAGATGTATACATCATCAGGCAGAAAATCAAGAACCAGCTAGAGTTTCTGAGGGCTAAAAGGAGCTCCAAGCAAAATGTCTTCTGAGTGAGACCTCAACAGGTTTCATCACAGGAATCTTCATACCATGGGAAAAACCCTGGCTGATTCTTTTTATTTATTTATTTTTTTTTTTCCATTAACAGCTTTAATTGGGTGTGGGGCAATAGAACTATTCTTAGCAAAATTATGGGTGTGGGGTTCCCTCCGCAGGGGGGATGGTTCCTGTAATGATTTTTAGGGGGAAACGGCACCCAAAAGATCCCCTTGCCATTCAAAGACAGAAGTTTGAGGATAGATCCTACAATCCTTGTCAAAAGTTGATTGTGCCTATGCAGGTTACTGTAACCCATGGACTGTTGAATCTGAAGAGAATGGAGACCCCAAAAATCTCAAGGGCCTGCAGATGGCCAGCCTAGCTCCAGGTTCAGGGAAAGATGCTGTCTTAGCTGAATCAGGTGTAGAGTGATAGATCAGAGCACCCAGCCTCCTCTTCCGGTCTCTGTGCATGGAGGGTACACTAAATGTATGCACGCATGTATGCATAGAACACACATATGTGTATGCAGAGGACACACACACATGTATGCACAGAACACACAGACATGTATGCACAGAACACACACATACACGTGTATACACAGAACACACACACATATACACACTAGTGTACAGACATAAAGAAGGAGAGGGAGACTGAGGTTTTGCCTGGATACTAATATTTTGCTGTTCTTTAAATTCTTTTTTCCTTAGGGTTTCTCTGTGTAGATTTAGAGCCTGTCCTGAATGTTGCTCTGTGGGCCAGGCTGGCCTCAAACTCACAGAGATCCGACTACCTCTGCCTCCCAAGTGCTGGGATTAAAGGCATGTGGCGCCACCACCACTCCAGTTTAAAAAAAAATGAGCCAGTATTTCACTATGTCACTTAGATGGTACTGAAACTCATCACATAGAAGCTGGCCTCTAATTTCCCCAAATCCACTTACCTATTTCCTAAGTCTTGCGATTAATATAAACCACTATGCCTAGCTGGGTTTTGTTTGTTTATTTTCGTTTTTAAGACAGTATCATGAAGTTCAGACTAGTCTCAAAATTACAATCCTCTGCCCTTACTCTGTGTGTCCTCATGCCATAACTCAAGAATGTTACCACAAAATTGCCTCATTTTATTTATACTGATTTGGTTTGCTGAAACTAATTTCTATTGTTGATGAGAACTGTTTATTAGATTCTCTGAACAGTGATACATTGGGATTCACCTGCCTCTGTCCCATGCAACACTGTGGTTATCGACATATACCAGATCTGATTCTTAATTGGGTACTGGGTGTTGAAATTTAGGTCCTCATTCTTAGGCAACAAGCCATTTAGCCAAGGAACCCTCTCCTCAACTCAATATTAAAACATGTTATTTCATTTTTTAAGGTTTTGTTCTATTTGTTATTCTCTCTCTCTCTCTCTCTCTCTCTCTCTCTCTCTCTCTCTCTCTCTCTCTCTCTCTCTGTGTGTGTGTGTGTGTGTGTGTATGTATGAGTGTAAGTCCTACCAAAGTCCAGAAATTGGTATCAGATCCTTTCAGCTAGAGTTAGAAGTGGTTGTAATCTATGAGTTTTGGTTGTTGAGAATCAAATTTGTGTCCTCTACAAGAGAAGATGAGCATTTAACCGCTAAGGAAATTCTTCAGACCCAAGCCCTGTGTTTCTTAAGTCGCTATTATGACAAGGTTTGTGAAGCCTGAAATATTGGGGTTAGAGGAAAACTAATCTATGCTCTGAAAAATCAATAAAATATACCCAATCCTGTTCCTTACATATTAAGAAATAATATAACTGAATATAGTAAACCGTGGAGCCTCTGGTTTATATTAACTTAGACCAGTGTCCAATTAAGCACAAGTCCATCCTAGTTCTTTATTTTTTTGTTAAAATTTTTATTTATTTATTTATTTTGGTTTTTCAAGACAGGATTTCTTTGTCTTCATTCAAGTGACTAGTCTTGCTATGCCCTGGAATAAAATTCCAAACATAATTTTCTGGAAGATAGCCTAGCTAAGAAATAAGAAAGGGATTCCTTTGAGTTAATTTTTGTAAAACAAGATTTAGTAGAGCCAAGTATGATGTATGTTTAATAAAATGGTATTATTAGAAAGTTTTGATCACCCCTGTGGCAGTCCTCCCTGAATTAAGCTAGTAAAAACTAAATTTGTTAATAGTAAATTTGATTGAATAAATGTTGTGAGAAAATATTACTAGCCCAGTGACTCCTCTCTCATCTCAATTCCCATACAGTAGAAAATATTTGTCTTTTTTTTATGAAGGGATCTCACTATGTAGATCTGGCTGTCCTGGAAGTCACTATGTAGACCAGGCTGACTTCTCACAGAGATTCACCTGCCTCTGCCTCTGTGTGCTGGGAATAAAAGACTGTAGCACTCTGTCTGGCTAAAATATTTGTCTTTTTATATGGTAATGATTTCCAACTGTTATACAAGGAGGTGGATACTGTCATAAAGACTTTGTCCCTACTATCAAACACAATCTAAATACCTACATTTATAAGCACAGAGGTCTTAAAATTGATCAAACTCTGACACCCACAAAATTATAAGCTTGGGAGAGGGCACAGAGAGCCAGGGCTGCTGACCAATCAGAGAGGCCTTGCATAACACAGGGGACTGAAGTCACAGAGGGATGGGCAGGGCAAGGGGCGGGGCGTCCTGTGGAGCTTATAAACTCAGGGCTCTGCTAGGCCACACCAGTGAGATCCACTCTCTAGTAGGGCACTCAGCCGTTGATCTACCAGACATCTTGTACCACACAGGTGAGAACCTGGTGCCCAGGAGGACCAGGCAAGATGGGGCCTGCCGACATTCAGGCAGTAGTACTTTGTGGCTGAGGGAATCCCATTTCGAAGTCCACTTCATAGAGGCCTTGTTTCCCTTGTTGCTGTCTGGAGCGGGATCCTGGGAGTCCCACCTTAGAAGGCCCAAGGGGACAGGCATCTCCGAGGAAAGGGCAAAGGTCAAGTGTAGAGTTGAGTCAGGCACAGGGGAATAGGGCGCAATCTTTTAGGTTTAATGCTCATCCTTTTGTCCCTTAAACTGGGCACTGGACAGTGACAAGTTCTTTGTAAATGGCACAATTCAGACAGATGACCCTGTCCTGCCCTGCAGTTATAAATGTGTGAATCCCAATATTACCCCAGCTTTGAGATTGGTGATGTTCACCTGGTAAAGTGAGTTCAAGAACAGCCTGGGATACATGAGGCTGTCTCGAATAAGAAGACAGACCCACTGAAGCAGATTGGTGGTTACTATGGTATCTAGAAATCGAAATACAGGAGTGACTGCTGAAAGATCAGGAGTTATATTTGTTCTTCATTTTCTATTTAAGATGTGGGAAATGTTCTGGACTTTGATAACTGTGACAGTGGTATAATATTTTAAATATAAAGACGCCCTGCTCCTGTACTGAGTAGATTCATTTGGAGGGGTATGTGTGTGCCTGCTCGACTGGCTGGTCTAATCTCCAAAATATATAAAGGACTCAAGAAACTAAACATTAAAATACTAATTAATCCAATTAAAAATGGGGTACTGAACTGAACAGAGAATTCTCAACAGAAGAAGTTCAAATGGCCAAAAGACACTTAAGGTCATGTTCAACTTCCTTACCAATCAGGGAAATTCAAATCCAAACAACATTGAGATATCATCTTACACCTGTCAGAATGGCTAATATCAAAAACACCAATGATAGCCTATGCTGGAAAGGATGTGGAGTAAGGGGAGCACTCATCCATTGCTGGTGGGAATGCAAACTTGTGCAACCACTTTGGAAAGCAGTGTGGCGGTTACTCAGGAAGTTGGGAATCAACCAACCTCAAGATCCAGTAATACCACTCTTGTGATTATACCCAAGAGATGCCCAATCATACTACAAAAGCATTTGTTCAACTATGTTCATAGCAGCATTATTTGTAATAGCCAGAACCTGGAAACAACCTAGATGCCCCTCAATGGAAGAATGGATAAAGAAAGTATGGAATATATACACATTAGAGTACTACTCAGCGGTAAAAAAACAAAGACATCTTGTATTCTGCATACAAATGGATGGAAATAGAAAACACTATCCTGAGTGAGATAACCCAGACCCAAAAAGATGAATATGCTATGTAGTCACTCAGTAGTGGACTCTAGCCATAAACAAAAGTCATTGAGTCTATAGTTCACAAGCCTAGAGAAGCCAAATAACAAGATGAACCCCAAGAAAACTTATATAGATCCTCCTGGAAATTGGACGCAAAGAAGATTGCCAGGCAAAAGTTGGGAGCATGGGGTAGGGGTAGGAGTGGGGGCTGGTTGGGGGAAGGGGAGAGGGGGAGAGAGAAATGAGAAGGTAAAACTGGGGAGAGTTTGGGGGTGGGGAGGTGAAGATGGAAGAAGGTTTAATATAGGAGGAGGGAAGAAGATCTCTACATTAAGGGGCCCATTTTAGGGTTGGCAAGAGACTTGGCTCTAGTGGGGATCCCAGTGTTCACGGGGATATCCGCAGCTAGGTCCTTGGGCAGCAGAGGAGAGAGTGCCTGAACTGGCCTTGCCCCACTATCACACTAAAGATTATCTCAAGTATCACCATAGAATCTTCATTAGACAAAGGAAGGAGATAGAGACAAAGACCCTCATCAGAGCAATGGACTGAGTTCCCAAGGTCCACTTGAAAAGCAGAAGGAGGGAAAAGATAAGCAAGGAAGTCAGAACTGTGAGGGGCTGTTCCAGCCACTGAGACAGTGTGCCTGATCTAATGGGAGCTCACCAAAGCCAGATGGACCAGACCTGAATGAGCATGTGATCAAATCAGACTCTCTGAATGTGGCTGACTGAGAAATAGCACTGGGGCCTGTTTCTACTGCATGTGTTGGCTTTTTGGTACCCCAGGCTATTTGGATGCACAGTTCCCTAGGGCTGGATGGAAGGGGAAGGACCTTGGACTTGCCAAAGGGTAGGGTACCCTGAAATCTCTTAAGGAGTGAGGGGAGGGAGGAAAGTGAGCGGGGAGCCTGAGGGAAATGGGAGGAGGGGAGAGAGTGAAAATTTTTGAATGGAAAATTAATTTAAAAAAATAATAATAAAACAAATTTCTTTTTTTATGGAAAAAAAGAAATTTCTGCCTCCTCCCCACCACCCATTTCCCTCCCCCTCCTCCCCCTCTTCTCCTCTCTCCCCTTCCTCCCTCCCTCTCCAGCCTGAAGAGCAGTCAGGGTTCCCTACCCTGTGGATCGTCCAAAGTCCTCCCCCCTCCATCCTGGTCTAGGAAGGTGAACATCCAAACCGGGTAGGCTCCCACAAAGCCAGAACATGAAGTAGGATCAAAACCCGGTGCCATTGTTCTTGACTTCTCAGCAGCCCTCATTGTCCGCCAAATTCAGAGAGTCCGGTTTTATCCCATGCTTTTTCTGTCACAGTCCAGCCGGCCTTGGTGAGCTCCCAATGAATCAGCCCCACTGTCTTCGTGGGTGGGTGCACCCCTTGTGGTCCTGACTTTTTGCTGATATTCTCCTTCCTTCTGCTCCTCACTGGAACATTGAGAGCTCAGTCCGGTGCTCCAGCATGGGACTCTGTCTCTATCTCCATCCATCGCCAGATGAAGGTTCTATGGTGATATGCAAGATAGTCATCATTATGGCTATAGGATAGGGTCAATTCAGGTTCCCTATCATCAGCTTCCCCAGGAACTAACTGGACATCGCCTTGGGCACCTGGGAGCCCCTCTAGGTCCAAGTCTCTAGCCAAAACCAAATATTCACAATGTACACAAAGTGTAAACAGTATACACAATGTACAAAAATGTACAAATGTACACAAAATGTACAAAATGTACACAAATGTACACAAAATATAAGCAGTGTACACAATGTACTAAAAGTTTACACAATACACACAGTGTACAAAATGCACAATATGTATACAAAGTGTACACAATGTATACAAAATATACACAATGTGAACACTGGACACAATGTACACAAAATGTACACAGTGTACACAAAATTTACACAATGTACAATGTAGAAAATGTACACAATGTACACACAATGTACACAATGTACAAATGTACACAATGTACACAATGTGCACAAAATGTACACAATGTACAAAATGTACACAATGTACACATACAAATGTACACAATGTACACAAGTGTACACAATACAGTGTACACAAATGTACACAATGTACACAATGTACAAAATGTACACAATGTACAAATGTAACAATGTACACAATGTACACACAAATGTACACAATGTGTACACAATGTACACAAAATGTACACAGTGTACTCAGTGTACAAAATGTTTAAAAAATGTACACAAATGTACACAATGTACAAATATGTACACAATGTACACAGTGTACACAATGTACACAAAATGTACACAATGTACACAAAATGTACACAAATGTACACAATGTCACAAATGTACACAAAATGTACACAATGTACACAATGTACACAATGTACACAAAATGTACACAATGTAAAATGTACACAATGTACACAAAATGTACACAAAATGTACACAATGTACACAAATGTGTACAAAATGTACACAATGTACACAATGTACACAAATGTACACAATGTACACAATGTACACAATGTACACAAATGTACACAATGTACAACAAATGTACACAATGTGTACAAAATGTACACAATGTACACAATGTACACAATGTACAAAATGTACACAATGTACACAATGTACAAAATGTACACAATGTACACAAAATGTACACAATGTACACAATGTACACAATGTACACAAAATGTACACAATGTACACAATGTACACACAATGTACACAAAATGTACACAATGTACACAATGTACACAATGTACACAAATGTACACAATGTACAAAATGTACACAATGTACACAAAATGTACACAATGTACACAATGTACACAAAATGTACACAAGTGTACACAATGTACACAAAATGTACACAATGTACACATTGTACAACAATACACACAAATACACACAATGTACACAATGTACACAAATGTACAAAATGTACACAATGTACACAAATACACACAATGTACACAATGTACACAAAATGTACACAATGTACACAAGTGTACACAATGTACACAAATGTACACAATATACACACATGTACACAATGTACACAATGTACACAATGTACACAATGTACACAATGTATACAATGTACAAAAATGTACACAATGTACACAATGTACACAAGTGTACACAATGTACACAATGTACACAAAATGTACACAATGTACACAAATGTACACAATGTACACAATGTACACAATGTACACAATGTACACAAAATGTACACAATGTACACAAATGTACAAAATGTACACAATGTACACCATGTAAAAATGTACACAAGTATGTACAAAATGTACACAAGTGTACAAAAATGTACACAGTGTACACAAATGTACAAAATGTACACAATGTACACAATGTACAAACAGTGTACAAAATGTACACAAAATGTACACAGTGTATACAAAATGTACAAAATGTACACAATGTACACAATGTACAACACAGTGTACAAAATGTACACAATGTACACAAAATGTACACAATGTACACAATGTACACAAATGTACAAAATGTACACAAAATGTACACAATGTACAAAATGTACACAAATGTGTACAAAATGTACACAATGTACAAAATGTACACAATGTACACAAGTGTACAAAATGTACAAAATACACAATGTATACAAGTGTACAAAATGTACACAATGTACACAAAATATACACACAATGTACACAAATGTACACAATGTATACACACAATGTACACAATGTGTACAAATGTACACAATGTACACAAATGTACACAAATGTACACAAATGTACACAATGTACAGTATACAAAATGTACACAATGTGTACACAATGTACACAATGTATACAATGTACACAAAATGTACACAAAATGTACACAATGTACACAATGTACACAAAATGTACACAATGTACACAAAATGTACACACAATGTACAATGTAACAATACACAATGTGTACAACAATGTACACAAAATGTACACAATGTACACAAATGTACAAAATGTACACAAAATGTGTACAAAATGTACACAATGTACAAAATGTACACAATGTACAACAATGTACACAATGTACACAATGTACAAAATGTACACAAAATATACACAATGTACACAATGTACACAAAATGTACACAATGTACACAATATACAAATGTACACAATGTACACAATATACACAAAATACACAATGTACACAAAATGTACATGTACAAAATGTACACAAAATGTACAAATTACACAATGTACAGTGTACACAATGTACACAATGTACACACAAGTGTACACAATGTACACAGTGTACAAAATGTACACAATGTACACAATGTACACAATGTACACACAATGTACAAAATGTACACAATGTACAAATGTACACAATGTACACAATGTACACAAAATGTACACAATGTACACAATGTACACAAAATGTACACACAATGTACAACAATGTACACAAAATGTACAAATGTACACAAATGTACACAAAATGTACAAAATGTACACAATGTACAAAAATGTACACAATGTACACAAATGTACAAAATGTACACAATGTACACAAAATGTACACAGTGTACACAAATGTACACAAAGTGTACAAAATGTACACAATGTACACAAATGTACACAATGTACACAATGTACACAATGTATGTACACAATGTACACAATGTACACAAAATGTACACAATGTACACAAATGTACACAATGTACACACAATGTACACAAATGTACACAAAATGTACACAATGTACACAAAATGTACACAATGTACACAAATGTACACACAATGTACACAGTGTACACAAATGTACAAAATGTACAAAATGTACAAAATGTACACAAAATGTACACAATGTACACAAAATGTACACAATGTACACAAAATGTACACAAAGTGTACACAATGTACACAATGTGTACAAATGTAACACAATGTACAAATGTGTAAATACACAATGTACAAATGTGTACAAAATGTACACAATGTACAAAATGTACACAATGTACACAAATGTACACAATGTACACAATGTACACAAAATGTACACAATGTACAAATGTGTACACAATGTACACAATGTACAAAGTGTACAAAATGTACAAAATGTACAAATGTACACAAATGTACACAATGTACAATGTACACAATGTACACAGTGTACACAATGTACACAAAATGTACACAATGTACACACAATGTACACATTAAAGTGTACACAATGTACACAATGTACACAAATGTGTACAAATGTACACAATGTACACAATGTACACAATGTACAAAATGTACACAAAATACACACAATGTACACAATGTACAAAATGTACACAATGTACACAAAATGTACACAATGTACACAAATACACAAATGTACACAATGTACACAATGTACACAATGTATATGTACACAATGTACAACAATGTACACAAATGTACAAAATGTACACAATGTACACAATGTACACAATGTACAAAATGTACATAAAATGTACACAAAATGTACACAATGTACACAAAATATACACAGTGTACAAATGTACAAAATGTACACAAATGTACACAGTGTACACAATGTACACAAAATGTACACAATGTACACAATGTACAGTGTACAAAATGTACACAATGTACACAAAATGTACAATGTACAAAATGTACACAAAATGTGTACACAATGTACACAATGTACACAATATACACAATGTACACAAATGTACACAATATACACAAAAATGTACACAAAATGTACATAATGTACAAAATGTACACAAAATGTACACAGTGTACACAAATGTACACAATATATACAATGTACACAATGTATACAAAATGTACACAAAATGTACACAATGTACACAATGTACACAAAATACACACAATGTACATACAATGTACACACAATACACAAATGTACACAAAGTGTACACAAAATGTACACAATGTACACACAATGTACAATGTACAAATGTACACAATGTACACAAAATGTACAAAATGTACACAATGTACAAAATGTACAAAAGTGTACACAATGTACACAAAATGTACACAATGTACACAAATGTACACAATGTACACAATGTACAAAATGTACACAATGTACACAAAATGTACACAATGTACAAATGTACAAAATGTACACAATGTGTACAATGTACACAAATGTACACAATGTACACAAATGTACACAATGTACACAATGTACACAAAATGTACACAATGTACACAATGTACACAATGTATGTGTACACAATGTACACAATGTACACAGTGTACAAATGTACACAATGTACAAAATGTACACAAAAATGTACACAAAATGTACACAATGTATACACAATGTACACAAATGTACAAAATGTACACAATGTACACAATGTGTACAAAATGTACACAAAATACACACAATGTATACAAAATGTACACAATGTACACAAAATATACAAAATGTACAGTGTACAAAATGTACACAATGTACACAAATGTACACAATGTACACAAATGTACACAAAATGTACACAATGTACACAATGTACACAATGTACACAAATGTACAAAATGTGTACAAAATGTACACAATGTACACAAAGTGTACAAAATGTACACAATGTACAAAATGTACACAATGTACACAATGTATACAAAATGTACACAATGTACAAAATGTACACAATGTACAAATGTACAAAAAGTGTACACAATGTACACAATGTACACAAAATGTACACAATGTACACAAAATGTACACAATGTACACAATGTACACAGTGTATAATACACAAAATGTACACAATGTACAACAATGTACAAATGTACACAAAATGTACACAATGTACACAAAATGTACACAAATACACAAAATGTACACAATGTACACAAAATGTACATGTGTACAAAGTGTACACAATGTACACAAATGTACACAATGTACACAGTGTACACAAAATACACAATGTACACAAATGTACACAAATGTACAAATGTGTACAATGTACAAAATGTACAAAATGTACACAATGTACAAATGTACACAAAATGTACACAATGTACACAAAATGTACACAATGTACACAAATGTACACAATGTACACACAATGTACACAAAATGTACAAAATGTATGTACAAAATGTACACAATGTACACAATGTACACAATGTACACAAAATGTACACAATGTACACAATGTACACAAAATGTACACAAAATACACACAAATGTACAAAGTGTACACAATGTACACAATGTACACAATGTACACAAAATGTACACAATGTACACAATGTACACAAAATGTACACAAATATACACAATGTACACAAAATGTACACAATGTACACAAAATGTACAAAATGTACAAAATGTACACAAAGTGTACAAAATGTACACAAAAATGTACACAATGTACAAAATGTACACAAAATGTACACAAATGTACACAATGTACACAAATGTACACAAAATGTACACAATGTACACAAAATGTACAAAATGTACACAAAATGTACACAAAATGTACACAATGTACAATGTAAGTGTACAAAAATGTACACAATGTACACAGAATGTACACAGTGTACACAATGTACACAAAATGTATACAGTGTACACAATGTACACAAAGTGTACACAATGTACACAATGTACACAATGTACAAACAATGTACACAATGTACAAAATGTACACAATGTACACAATGTGTACACAATGTACAAAAATGTACACAATGTACAAAAAATGTACACAATGTACACAAAATGTACACAATGTACACAATGTACACAATGTACACAAATGTACACAAAATGTACACAATGTACACCAAATGTACACAATGTACACAAAATGTACACAATGTACACAATGTACACAAAATATACACAGTGTACACAATGTACACAAAATGTACACAATGTACAAAATGTACACAAAATGTACACAATGTACACAGTGTACACAAATGTACACAATGTACACAATGTATACAATGTACACAATGTACACAAAATGTACACAATGTACAAAAATGTACACAAAATACACAAATGTACACAAAATGTACACAATGTACACAAATGTACACAATTAACAAAATGTACACAATGTACACAATGTACAAATGTACACAAAATATACACAATGTACAAAATAGTGTACACAATGTACACAATGTACAAAAGTGTACACAATGTACACAATGTACAAAATGTACACAAATGTACACAATGTATACAAAATGTACACAATGTACACAATGTACAAAAATGTACACAATGTACACAGTGTACAAAGTATACACAATGTACACAAAATGTACACAATGTACACAATGTACAAAAAGGTACACAATGTACACAAAATATACAATGTACACAATGTACACAGTGTACACAATGTACACAAAATGTACACAATGTACACAAAATGTACACAATGTACACAATGTACACAATGTACAAAAAGTGTACACAATGTACACAATGTACACAATATACAAAATGTACACAAAATGTACACAATATACACAAAATGTACACAATGTACACAATGTACACACAATGTACACAAAATGTACACAATGTACACAGTGTAAAATGTACACAAATGTACACAATGTACAAAATGTACACAATATACACAATGTACACAATGTACACAATGTACACAATGTAAACAAAATATATACAATATACACAAATGTAAACAAAATGTACACAGTGTACACAATGTACACAAAATGTACACAATGTACACAAAATATACACATTGTACACAATGTACAAAAAGTGTACACAATGTACACAGAGTACAAAATGTACAAAATATACACAAAATATACACAGTGTACAAAAATGTACACAATATAAACACTGTACACAATGTACACAAAATTTGCACAATGTACACAGTGTACACAATGTATACAATGTACACAAAATATACACAGTTTACACAATGTACAAAAAGTATACACATAGTACACAATTTAGACAAAATATACTAAAAATGTACACAGTGTTCACAAAATGTACACAATGTACAAAGTGTACACAATGTACACAAAATGTACACAGTGTACACAATGTACACAGTGTACAAAATATACAGTGTACAAAATTTACAGTGAACAAATGTACACAATATACACAGTTTATACCATGTACACAAAATGTACACAATATACAAAATATGTATACAAAATCCACACAATATACACAGTGTACAAAATGTACACAATGTACACAGTGTATACAATGTACACAAAGTGTATACAATGTACACAATTACATAATTATACAATGTACACAATATAAATAAATGTACACAATGTACACAATGTACACAAAATGTACACAATGTACACAATGTACAAATAGTGGACACAATGTACACAGTGTACAAAATGTACAGTGCAAAATGTACACAATATACACATTGTACAAAATGTACAGTGTACAAAATGTATACAATGTACACAAAATGAACACAATGTGCACAATGTACACAAAATGTACACAATGTACAAAATATGTACAAAAAATGTACTCAATGTACAGAGTGTACAAAATGTACAGTGTAAAATAGTACACAATGTACCCAATTTATACCATGTACACAATTTATACAATGTACACAAAATGTACACAATGTACAAAAATGTACACAGTGTTTACAATGTAAAAAATGTACACAATGTAAACAGTGAATAAAATGTACACAAAATGTACACAGTGTACAAAATGTACAAAAATTTGACACAATGTACACAAGTCAAATAGTGTACACAATGTACACAATGTACACAAAATGTACACAGTGTAAACAATGTACAAAAAGTGTACACAATGTACACAATGTACACAAAATGTACACAGTGTAAATCAATGAACAAAAAGTGGACACAATGTACACAGTGTACAAAATGTACACAATGTACACAAAACATACACAGTTTACACAATGTACAAATGGGTACACCTTATACACAATGTACAAAAAGTGTACACAATGTACACAGTGTACAAAATGTACACAATATACAGAGTGTACACAACGTACACAAAATGTACACAATGTACACAAAATGTACACAGTGAAAACAATGTACAAAAAGTGGACACAATATACACAGCGTACAAAGTATACACAAGGTACACAAAATGTACACAGTGTACACAATGGACAAAATGGTTACAAATCATACACAATGTACAAAAAGTGTACACAATGTACACAGTGTACAAAATGTACACAAAATATACACAGTGTACACAATATACAGAAATTGTACACAATGTACACTATGTACACAAAACGTACACTGTGAAAACAATGTTGAAAAAGTGTACACAATGTACACAGTGTACACAATGTACACAAAATATACACAATATACACATACACAAAATGTTCACAATGTACACAAATGCACACAATGTACACAATGTTCACAATGTACACAGTGTACACAATGTATAAAATCTACACAAAATGGACACAATGTACAAAATATATACCCAAATTTGACACAATGTACACAGTGTACACAATGTACACAATGTACACAATATACACACAATGTACACAATGTACACAATGTGTACAAATTTACACAAAATGTACAATATATGTACACAATGTACACCAAAATGTAGACACAATGTAACACAGTGTACACAATGTACACAATGGTACAGACAATATACACAATATACACAATGTACACAAAATGTTCACAATGTACACACTGTATACAATGTACACAAAATGTGCACAATGTAAAGAGTGTACATAGCATATAAAATCTACAAAAAATGGACACAATATACACAATATATACACAAAATGTACACAATGTACACATTGTATAAAATGTACAATGTACAAATGTACACAATGTACACAGTGTACACAATGTACACAATGTATATAAAATATACACATATTGTAAACAAAATGTACAAAGTGTACACAATGTACACAAAATGTACACATTGTACACAATGTACACAGAGTACAAAATGTACAAAATATACACAACATTTACACAATGAACAAAAAATGTACATTATTTAAACATTGTACACAATGTACACAAAATTTGCACAAAGTACATGTATACACAATGTATACAAGATGTACACAAAATATACACAGTTTACACAATGTACAAAAAGTATATACATAGTACACAATTTACACAAAATGTACTCAAAATGTACACAGTGTTCATAAAATGTAAATAATGTACACAGGGTACACAAAATGTCCACAATGTACACAAATGTACACAAGTGTACACAATGTACAAATGTACACAATACAATGTACAAAATGTACACAATATACACAATGTACACAAAATGTACACAAAATGAACACAATATACACAAAATGTACACAATGTACAAATAATGTATACAGTGTACAAAAAATGAACACAATATACACAATGTACACAAAATGTACACAGTGTACCGAATGTACAAAAATGTACACAATGTAAACAGTGTAGAAAAGGTACACAAAATATACACAGTGTACACAATGTCCACAGTATACAAAATGTACAAAATGTACACAAAATGTACACAATGTACAAAATATGTAATACAATGTACAAAAAATGTACACAATGTACACAATATACAAAAATGTACAAAATGTACACAATACACAAAATGTACAAATGTACACAATGTACACAATGTACAAAATGTACACAATGTACAAATGTACACAATGTACACAAAATGTACACAATGTACACAAAATGTACACAAAAGTGTACACAATGTACAAAAAGTGTACACAATGTACACAATGTACAAATGTACACACAAAATGTACACAATGTACACAATGTACACAATTTGTACACAAATACACACAATGTACACAATGTACAATGTACACAATATGTACAATATACAAAATGTACAAAATGTACACAATGTACAAAAAGTGTACACAATGTACACAAAATATAAAAAAATGTACACAATGGACACAATGTACACAAAATGTACAAAATGTACACATTGTACAGAATGTACATAAATGTACAAAATATACACAATGTACACAAAATGTACACAATGTACACAAAATGTACACAGTGTACACAATGTACACAGTGTACAAAATGTACACAATGTACAATACACAATGTACACAAATGTACACAATGTAAACAAAATGTACACAATGTACACAATGTACAAAAGTGTACACAAAATATACACAATGTACAAAATGTACACAAAATATACAGAATGTACAAAAAATGTACAAAATGTACAAAAAATTTATACAATATACACAATGTACAAAAAGTGTACACAATGTACAAAATGTACACAAATGTACACATAAAATGTACACAGTGTACACAATGTACAAAAAGTATACACAATGTACACAGTGTACAAAATGTACACAATGTACACAAAAATTTACACCAATTACAAAATGCACACAGTGTACACAAAATTATACAGTGTACAAAATGTACACAATTTACACAGTGTACACAATGTACACACAATGTACACAGTGTACAAAAGTGTGTACACAATGTACACAATGTACGTAAAAAGTGTACACAATGTGCAGAGTGTACACAAAATGTACACAAAATGTACACAGTGTATACAATTTACAAAAATTATACAAAATGTACACAGATTTTATACAGTGTACACATTGTACAAAAAGAGGACACAATGTACAGAGTGTACAAAATGTACACAATGTACACATAATATACAAAATGTACACAATATGTAAACAAATATACAAAAATGTACACAATGTACACAGTGTACAAAATATACAGTGTACAAGATGTACCCAATTTACACAGTGTACTCAATGTACACAAAATGTACACAATGAATACAATATGTACACTGTGTACACAATGTACAAAATGTGTACACAAAGTACACAGAGTACAGATGTACACAATGTACAATAAATGTCCACAAAATACACAATGTACACAGTGTTCAAAATGTACAGAATTTATACAGTGTACAGAATGTACACAAAATGTACAGTGTGCACAATGTCTAAAAATTATGCACAATGTACACTGTGTAAAAAATGTACACAATGTACACAATCTGTACACAAAATGTACACACAATATGTCCACAATGTACTCAATTTACACAAAATGTACACAATCCCCACAATTTACATAAAATGTACACAAAGTGTCCACAATGTACAAATTGCACAGAAAATGTACACAATTGACACAATGTGCTCAGAATTGACACAATGTACATCAGATGTTCACAATGTACAAAATGTACACATAATGTATACAAAATACACATTGTACTCAAAATTTACACAATGTACACCGTGTACACACTGTACACGAAATGTACACAATAAAATCAATGTACACATGTGTACACAATGTACATAAAATGTTCACAAAATATATACAATATACACAAAATTTACACAGTGTACACAATGTACAAAAATCTACACAAAGTACACAGTGTACTAAATGTAAAGTGTACAAAATGTACACAATGTACACATTGTTTCCAAAATGGACACAATGTACACATTGTACACAATGGACACAAAATGTGCACAATGTACACAGTGTACGCAATGTGTACAAACTACAAAAAATGTACAGAATGTCCACAATTTGTACACAAAATCCAAACAATGTATACAGTGTACAGAATATACAGTGTACAAAATGTACACAATGTACACAAAATGTATACAATGTACAAATTTGTAAAGAATATACACAGTGTACAAAATGTAAAGTGTACAAAATGTAAACAATGTACACAGTGTACTCTATGTACACAAAATATACAAAATGTACAAGATGTATACAAAGTGTACACAGTGAAAAGAATGTACAAAAAGTGTACACAATGTACACAATGCACATAAAATATACACAGTGAAAACAATGGACAAAAAGTGTACACAATATACACAGTGTAAAAAAATGTACAGAATGTACATAATGTACACAAAATGTGCACAGTGTACACAATGTACAAAAAGTGTACACAATATACACAATGTACACAAAAATTACACAGTGCGATGGTGGCACACGCCTTTAATCCCAGCACTCAGGATGCAGAGGCAGGCCGCTCTCTTTGAGTTTGAGGCCAGCCCGGTCTATAGAGCTAGTTCCACGACAGGCTCAAAAGCCACAGTGAAACCCTGTCTCGAAAAAGCAAAAAAAATTTTCAAAAAGTGTACACTATATACAAAGTGTACAAAATACACAAAATAGACTCAGTGTATACAATGTGCAGAAATTGTACAAAATATACACAATGTACACAAATTCTATACATTGAAAACAATGTTCAAATAGTGTACACAATGTACACAAAATGTACACAATGTATGCAATATGTTCAGAAAATGAAAACAATGTAAATAGTGTACAAAATGTACAGTGTACAAATTGTACAGTGTGCACAATGTACACAATGTACACAGTTAATAACATGTACACAATGTACATTGTGTACACGCTGCACACAAAATGTATACAATGTACACAAATGGAATCAATATGTACAAAAATGTACACAATATACACAGTGAACAAAATGTACACAAAATATACACAGTGTCCACTATGTACACAAAATATACACAGTGTCCACTATGTACAAAAAAGTGTACACACTATACACAGTGTACATAATGTACACAATGTACACAAAATGTACTCAATGTACATAAAGTGAACACATTGTACACAATGTAACAATGTACACAAAATATACACAATGTACACAAAATGGACAAAGTGTACACAAAATGGACCCAATGTACACAATATTTACAGAAAATGTACACAATGTAAACTGTGTACAAAATGTACAGTGTACAAATAGTACAGTGCAAAATGTACACAATATACACAGTGTACAAAATATAAAGTGTACAGAATGTACACAATATACAAAGTTTAAAAAATGTACACAAAATGTACAGAGTGTACACAATGTACACAGATTGTACACTGTACACAGTGTACACAATGTACAAAATGACACAATGTATGCAATATACACAATATGTACACAATGTACACAGTGTACTCAATGTACAGAACATGTACACAATGATATATTTTGTACTCAAAATGTACAAAATGTACACCGTGTTAACAAATTCCACAAAATGTACACAGTGTACAAAATATACACAAAATATACAAAGTGTAGAGAATGTATAGAAAGTGCACTCAATGTACACAGTGTACAAAATGTACACAATCTACAAAAAATATACACAATGTACACAAAATATACACAAAGTATAAAGTGTACAAAATGTACAGTGTACAAAATATACACGATGTACAAAGTATATGCAATGTACACAAAATGTACAAAATATATAAGGGTACACAATGTACAGAATATGTACACAATGTACACATTGTACTCAAATTGTACACAATGTACACCGTGTACACAATGTACAAAAAATATACGCAATGTAAACAATGAACAGAAAATGTACACATGTACACAGTGTACACAAAATTTACATAATGTAAACACTGTAAACTATACACAAAATATGCACAATCTATACAGTGTACACAATGTATACAATGTATGCAAAAGGTACACATTGTACACAATTTACAAAAAGTGTAAAGAATGTACACAATTTACACAAAACGTACACAAAATGCACAAAATGTAGACAATATGTATGCAGTGTACACTATGTACAAATAGTGTACACAATATACACAGTGTACAAAATGTACACAATGTACACAATGTACAAAAAATATACACAATGTACAGAGCATTCACAATGTACACAAAATATACATAATGTACACAATATGCACAGAAAATGTACACAATTGACACAATGTGCTCAAAAGGGACACAATGTACACCAGATGTAAACAATGTACACATAATGTATAAAATATACATATTGTACTCAAAATTTACACAATGTACACCGTGTACACAATGTACACAAAATGTACACAATAAAATCATTGTACACCTTGTACACAATGTACACAAAATGTACACAAAATATACACAATGTACACAAAATGTACACAGTGTACACAATGTACAAAACATGTACACAAAGTGCACACTGTACAAAATGTAAAGGGTAAAAAATGTACACACTGTACACAATGTACACAAAATGTGCACAATGTACACAGTGTAAACAATGTGTACAAGCTAGAAAAAATGTACACAATGTCCACAATATGTACAGAAATTCAAAACAATATATACAGTGTATAGAATGTACAGTGTACAAAACGTACACAATGGACACAGTGTATACAATGTACACAAAATGTATACAATGTACAAAATGTAATCAAAATGTACACAGTGTACACAATGTACAAAAATTGTAAAGAATGTACACAGTGTGCAAAATGTAAAGTGTACAAAATGTAAACAATGTACACAGTGTACACAATGTACACAAAATGTACAAAATGTACACGATGTATACAAAGTGTACACAGTGAAAAAAATGTACAAAAAGTGTACATAATGTACACAATGCACATAAAATATACACAGTGAAAACAATGGACCAAAAGTGTACACAATATACACGGTCTAAAAAAATGTACAGAATGTACATAATGTACACAAAATGTGCACAGTGTACACAATGTACAAAAAGTGTACACAATATACACAATGTACACAAAATGTACACAGTGCGATGGTGGCGCACGCCTTTAATCCCAGCACTCAGGAAGCAGAAGCAGGCGGATCTCTGTGAGATTGAGGCCAGCCTGGTCTATAGAGCTAGTTCCAGGACAGGCTCCAAAGCCACAGTGAAACCCTGTCTCGAAAAACCAAAAAAAAAAAAGTTCAAAAAGTGTACACTATATACAAGGTGTACAAAATACACAAAATATACTCAGTGTATACAATGTACAGAAATTGTACAAATTATACACAATGTACACAAAATGTACACAGTGAAAACAATGTTCAAATAGTGTACACAATGTACACAATATACACAAAATATACAAAGTGTTGACAGTGTACATAGTGTACAAAATGTATACAATGTGCAGAGTGTACACAAGGTACACAAAATGTACACAATGTACAAAAAGTGTAAACAACGTTCACTGTGTACAAAATATCCACAGTGTACACAAAATGTACACAATGTACGCAATATGTTCAGAAAATGTACACAATGTAAACAGTGTACAAAATGTACAGTGTACAAATTGTACAGTGTACAAAATGTACACTAGGTACACATTTTATGCCATGTACACAATGTACAGAGTGTACACACTGCACACAAAATGTATACAATGTACACAAAATGGACACAATATGTACACAAAATGTACACAGTGTACACAATGTAAAGAAAATGTACACAATGATATACTTTGTACTCAAAATGTGCAAAATGTACACCGTGTAAAAAATATACACAAAATATACACAATGTACACAAAATGTACACAGTGTACACAAAATAGACACAATGTACACAATATGTACAGAAAATGTACACAATGTAAACTGTGTACAAAATATACATTGTACAAATTGTACAATGCAAAATGTACACAATAAACACAGTGCACAAAATGTATACCATGTACAAAGTGTAAATAATGTACACAAATTGAACAGAGTGTACACAATGTACACAGATTGTACACATGTACACAGTGTACACAATGTACAAAATGTACACAAAATGACACAATGTACACAATATACACAAAATGTACAATGTACACAATGTACAGAAAATGTACACAATGACATACTTTGTACTCAAAATGTACAAAATGTACACCGTGTAAACAATGTACACAAAATGTACACAGTGTACACAAATTCCACAAAATGTACACAGTGTACAAAATATACACAAAATATACAAAGTGTAGAGAATGTATAGAAAGTGCACACAATGTACACAGTGAACAAAATTTACACAATCTACAAAAAGTGTCCAAAATATACACAAAATGTAAACATTGTAAACAAAATGTTAACAGTGTACACAATGAGCAAAAGTTTACACAATGTACACTATACAAAATGTAAAGTGTACCAAATATACACAATGTACACAGTGTACACAATGTACATAGTGTACACTCTGTTCAAATATTGTACACAGTGTACACTATGTACAAAAAGTTTACACAATGTACAGAGTATAGAAAATATAGACAATGTACACAAAATGTAGACAATGTAGACAGTGTACAAAATGTACAGTGTACAAAATGTACAGTGTACAAAATATACACGATGTACAAAGTATATACGATGTACACAAAATGTGCACAATGTATACAGTGTACCCAATGTACAGAACATGTCCACAATCTACACATTGTACTCAAAATGTACACAATGTACACCATGTACACAGTGTACAAAAATATATACAATGTAAACAATGTACACAAAGTATACACATGTACACAGTGTACACAAAATGTACATAATATCCACACTGTAAACAATGTACACAAAATGTGAACAATCCATACAGTGTACACAATGTATACAATATGTACACATTGTACACAATGTACAAAAAGTGTAAAGAATGTACACAATTTGCACAAAACTTACACAAAATGTACAAAATGTAGACAATATGTACACAGTGTACACTGTGTACATTGTGTACAAAATGTAAAGTGTACAAAATGTACACAATGTACACAGTGTACAAAAAATATACAAAATGTACAGAGCATGCAAATTGTAGACAAAATGTACATAATGAACACAATATACACAAAATGTAAACAAGGTACACAATATACACAATGTACACAAAATATACAGAGCATACACAATATACACAGTGTACTCATTGTGCACAATGTACACAAATTTACACAATGTGCACAATGTACACAATATACACAAAATTTTCAGAATTTTCACACTGTACACAATATACACAAAATGTGCACAACATACACAATGAACACAAACTGTACACAATGTACACAATATACACATTGTACACCAAATGAATACAATTTACACAAAATGTATACAAAATGTACACAATGTACAAAATGTATACCAAATGTTCAAAATGTACACACTCTACAAAATGTATACAATGTACACAGTGTTCAAAATGTGCACAATATACACAACGTACACAAAATGTAAACAAAGTACTCAATTTACACAAAATATACACAAAATGTCCACAATGTACACATTGCACACAAAACGTACACAATTGACACAATATGCTCAAATGTGACACAATGTACACAATGTACATCAGATGTACACAATGTACACATAATGTATAAAATATACATATTGTTCTCAAAATTTACACAATGTACACCGTGTACACAATGTACAAAAAATGTACACAATAAAATCAATGTACACCGTGTACATAATGTACACAAAATATTCACAATGTTCACACTGTACACAATGTACACAAAATGTGCACAAAGTACACAATGTTCACAAAATGTACACAATGTTCACAATATACACACTCTACACAAAATGAACAAAATTTACACAAAATGTACACAAATTGTACACCATTAACACAATGTACATAAAATGTACAGAATGTACACCAAATGTTCAAAATGTACACACTCTACAAAATGTATACAATGTACACAGTCTTCAAAATGTGCACAATGTACACAATATAAATAAAATGTACACAAAGTACTCAATTTACACAAAATATACACAAAATGTAAACAATATACACATTGTACACAAAATGTACACAATTGACACAATGTACTCAAAAGTGACACAATGGACACAATGTACATCAAATGTACACAATGTACAAAAAATGTACACAGTGTACTCAATTTAAACAAAATGTACAAAATGCACACAATTTATATAAAATGTACACAAAATGTCCACAATGTACACATTGCACAGAAAATGTACACAACTGACACAATGTGCTCAAGAGTGACACAATGTACACAATGTACATCAGATGTACACAATGTACACGTAATGTATACAATATACATATTGTACTCAAAATTTACAAAATGTACACCGTGTACACATTGTACACAATAAAATCAATGTACACCCTGTACACAATGTACACAAAATATACACATGTACACAAAATGTACACAGTGTACACAATGTACAAAAAATATACACAAAGTACACAGCGTGCAAAATGTAAATTGTATGAAATGTACACAATGTAGAGAGTGTTTCCAAAATGTACACAATGTACACACAGTAAAAAATGTACATAAATTGTGTACAATGTACACAGTGTACACAATGTGTACAAACTACAAAAATTGTACACAATGTCCACAATATGTCCACAAATTCCAAACAGTATATACAGTGTACAGAATATACAGTCTACAAAATGTACACAATGGACACAGTGTATACAGTGTACACAAAATGTATACAATGTACCAAATTTAAACAAAATGTACACAGTGTACACAATGTACAAAAATTGTAAAGAATATACGCAGTGTACAAAGTTAAAGTGTACAAAATATAAACAATGTACACAGTGTACAAAATGTACTCAAAATGTACAAAATGTACACGATGTATACAAAGTTTACACAGTGAACAGAATGTACAAAAAGTATACACAATGTACACAATGCACATAAAATATACACAGTGAAAACAATGGACAAAATGTGTACACAATATACAGGGTGTAAAAAATGTACAGAATATACATAATGTACACAAAATGTACACAGTGTACACAATGTACAAAAAGTGTACACAATATACACAATGTACACAAAATGTACAAAGTGCGATGGTGGCACATGCCTTTAATCCCAGCACTCGGAAGGCAGAGGCAGGCGGATCTCTGTGAGTTTCAGGCCAGCCTGGTCTACAAATCTAGTTCCACCACAGGATCCAAAGCCACAGTGAAACCCTGTATCGAAAAACAAAAAAAAGTTCAAAAAGTGTACACTCTATACAAATTGTACAAAATACACAAAATATACTCAGTGTATACAATGTACAGAAATTGTACAAAATATACACAATGTACACAGTGAAAACAATATTCAACTAGTGTACACAATGTACACAAAATGTACAAAGTGTTCACAATATACATAGTGTACAAAATGTATACAATGTGCAGAGTGTACACAATGTACACAAAAAGTACACAATGTACAAATAGTGTAAACAAAGTACTCAGTGTACAAAATATTCACAGTGTACACAAAATGTACACAATGTACACTATATGTTCAGAAAATGTACAAAATGTAAACAGTGTACAAAATGTACAGTGTAAAATTTGTACAGTGTACAAAATGTACACAATGTACACAGTTTATACCATGTACACAATGTACAGAGTGTACAGGCTGCACACAAAATCTATACAATGTACACAAAATGGACACAATATGTACACAAAATGTTCACAATGTACAGTGTACAAAATGTACAGTGCAAATGTACAAAATATACACAGTGTACAAAATGTACACAAAATATACACAGTGTCCACTATGTACACAAAATATACACAGTGTCCTCTATGTACAAAAAGTGTACACACTATACACAGTGTACATAATGTACACAATGTACACAAAATGTACTCAATGTACATAAAGTGAACACAGTGTACATATTGTACACAATGTCTAAATGTACACAAAATATACACAATGTACACAATATGTAAAGAAAATGTACACATTGTAAACTGTGTACAAAATGTACAGTGTACAAATTGTACAGTGCAAAATCTACACAATATACAAAATGTACAAATGTAAAGTATACAAAATGTACAAAATACACAAAGTGTAAACAATGTACACAAAATATACAGACTGTACACAATGTACACAGATTTTACACCTGTACACAGTGTTACACATTGTACAAAATGTACACAAAATGACACAATGTATGCAATATACACTAAATGTACACAATATACACAGTGTACACAATTTAAAGAAAATGTACAAAATAATATACTTTGTACTTAAAATGTACAAAATGTACACCGTGTAAACAATGTACACAAAATGTAGTCAAGGAAAACAATGTATACCATGTACACTATGTACACAAAATATACACAGTGTACACAAAATCTACAGAATGTAAACAAAATGTTAACAGTGTACACAATGAACAAAAAGTTTACACAATGTACACTGTACAAAATGTAAAGTGTACCAAATATACACAATGTACACTGTGTACACCATATACATAGTGTACATGCTGTAAAAAAATGTACACAGTGAACACTATGTACAAAAATTGTACACAGTGTACACAGTATACAAAATGTTGACAGTGTACACAAAATGTACACAATGTACACAATATGTACACAAAATGTTAACAATGTAAAAAGTGTACAAAATGTAAAGTTTACAAAATGTAAAGTGTACAAAACATACACGATGTACAAAGTATATACAATGTACACAAAATGTACAGAATGTATACAGTGTACACAATGTACAGAACACGTACAAAATGTACACATTGTACTAAAAATATACACAATGTACACCATGTACACAATATACCAAAAAATACGCAATGTACACAATGTACACAAAATATACACATGTACACAGTGTACACAAAATGAACATAATGTACAAATTTTAAACAATGTACACAAAATGTGCACAAACTATACAATGTAGACAATTTATACAATGTACACCAAATGTACACAGGGTACAAAATGTGCCAAAAGGGTGCACAATGTACACAGTGTACAAAATGTACACAATGTACAAAAAATTTAAGCAATGTACACAAAATGTACACATGTACACAGTGTACAAAAATGTACATAATGTACACACTGTACACAATGTACAAAAATGTGCAGAATGTATACAGTATACACAATTTATACCATGTACACAAAATGTACACATTGTACACAATGTACAGAAAGTGTAAAGAATGTACACAATTTACACAAAATGTACACAAAATGTACAAAATGTAGACAATATGAACACAGTGTACACTATGTACAAAATGTGAACTCAATGTACACAATGAACAAAATGTAAAGTGTACAAAATGTACACAATTCACACAGTGTACAAAAAATATACACAATGTACACAGTATGCACTATGTACACAAAATATACATAATGTTCACAATATACAAAAAATGTACACAGGTACACAATGTACACAAAATGTACAGAGTTTACACAATGTACACAGTGTACACAATGTGCACAATGTACACAAATTTACACAATGTACACAAATTGTACACAGTGAAGAAATTGTACCCAAAATATACATAAAGTAAACAATATACACAATAGGTACAGAGTGTCCACCTTATACACAAAATGTATATACTATACACAATATACACAAAATATACACAATGTACAAACTGTACAAAATATATACAGTGTACACAATGTACACAAAATATACACAATATACAAAATATTTACAGAAAATGTACAAAATATACAGTGTACACAATGTACACTAAATGTACACAGTGTACACAATAAACAACAATGTTCACAGTGTACAAAATATTCACAATGTACAAAAAATTACACAATATACAGAATGTATACAAAATGTATACAGTGTACACATTGTACCCAAAATGTACATAATGTACATAATAGACACAAAAAGTACACAAAGCACTCAGTGTACACAATTTACAGAAAATGTACACATTGTGCTCAAAATGTTCACAATGTACACAATGAAAACAATGTATATCTTGTCCCCAATGTACACAAAATATACACACTGTACACAAATTACACAAAATATACACAATGTTCACAATGTACAGTAAATGTACAAAACGGATTCAATGTACACAAAAGTGACACAATGGACACAATGTACACAAAATGTACACTAAATGTAACACAATGTACACTAAATGTTCATAATGTAAAAAATGTAAAAATATACACAGTGTACACAATGTACAAAAAGTGTACACAATGTATACAGTGTACAAAATGTACACAATGTACAGAAAATGTACACAATATACCCAATAGGTACACAAAATGTACACAATGTACACAGTGTACATAATGTACAAAAAATGTAGAGTGTACACAATGTACACTGATTGTACACATATACACAGTGTACACACTGTACACAAAATTACACAATGTACGAAATATACACAAATTGTACATAATGGACACAGTGTACACAATGTACAGAAAATGTACATAATTTACACATTGTACTCAAAATGTACACAATGTATACAATGTACAGAAAATGTTTACAATGTACACAATATGTACATAAAATGTACCCAATATACACAGTGTACAAAATATACTGTGCAATATGTACACAATATACACAGTGGCAAAATGTACAGTGTACAAAATGTACACAATGTACACAGTGTACACAATGTACACAAAATATTCCGAGTGTACACAATGTAAACAGATTGTACACATATACACAGTGTACACAATGTACATAAAATTACAAAATGTACACAATATACACAAAATATACACAATATACAGATTGTACACCATGTACAGAAAATCTACACAATGTACACATTGTACTCAACATGTACACAATGTACACAAAATTCCACATTGTACACAGTATACACAAAATATACACAATTGACACAGTGTACACAATGTACAGAAAATGTACACAATGTACACATTGTACTCAAAATGTACACAATGTATACCGTGTACACAATGTACACAAATATACACAATGTACACAAAATATGCACAGTGAACACAATCTACAAAAAGTTTACAGAGCCCAGAGCGAGCAGGGAGAGCCTGCCTTCCAGGCACTTTTCAAGTTTCCCTGTTAGGTATCTTGGGCATCTACAGCTGGTGCTCCAGGGCCTCCAGTGGTCTCCTGGACGCAGCGCTGCCTCCCACATCCTTCCTCTTGTCCCTGGGTCTTTGGGCTACCATGCAGCCCTGTTTAGGTGCTGAGGAGTTCCTTCTGGATTGGTGAGTGTCTCATATCCAGGGGCACGTTATACTTATAACAGGAACAAGTCATCAGGAAGACGTATCAATCCTGAATATCTACGCCCCTAATACAAAAGCACCCACTTATCTAAAAGAAATATTGCTAGAACTGAAGGCAGACATTAAACCACACACACTAGTAGTAGGAGACTTCAATACACCTCTCTCTCCAATGGAGAGGTCAATTGGACAGAAACCTAATAGAAAATTAAGAGAATTATTGCAGGTAATGAAGCAATTGGACTTAACAGACATCTATAGATCACTCCACCCAAATAGGAAAGAATATACCTTCTTCTCTGCAGCTCATGGAACCTTCTCGAAAATTGACCACATACTCAGAAACAAAGGAAACCTCCACAGATACAAAAAAAATCAGTGTCCACCTGTGTCTTATCAGATCACCATGGATTAAAGTTAGAAGGCAACAAGAATGCTACCCCCAGAAAGCCGACAAACTCATGGAAACTGAACAGTCAACTACTGAACCACACATGAGTCAAGGAAGAAATTAAGAAAGAAATTAATGTCTTCCTTGAATTTAATGGAAATAAAGAGACAACATACTCAAACCTATGGGACACGATGAAAGCAGTCCTAAGAGGAATGTTCATAGCACTAAATGCACACTTAAAGAAAACGGAGAAAGCATACATCAGGGACCTAACAGCACACCTGAAAGCTTTAGAAAAAAAAGAAGCAGACCTACCCAGGAGGAGTAGAAGACTGTAAATAATCAAAATGAGGGTGGAAATCAACAAAATAGAAACACAGAAAACAGTCCAAAAAATAAATGAAACAAAAAGATGGTTCTTGGAGAAAAACAACAAGATCAACAAACGCCTATCCAAACTAATTAAACAACAAAGAGAACACGCAAATAAATAAGATCAGAAATGAAAAGGGGGATGTAACCACTGACACAGAGGCAATTCAGAGAATCATTAGATCTTACTACAAAAGTTTGTATGCCACAAAACTGGAAAATGCAAAAGAAATGGACATTTTTTTAGATAAGTACCTTATAGCAAAGCTAAACCAAGACAAGGTGAACGATCTAAATAGACCGGTTAGTTGCTAAGAGCTAGAAGCTCTTATCAAAAAATCTCCCCTCCAAAAAAAGCCCAGGACTAGATGGTTTCAATGCAGAATTCTACCAGAACTTCCAAGAGGAGCTAATACCTATACTCCTTAATGTATTTCATAATATAGAAACAGAAAAGTCATGGCCAAATTCCTTTTATGAAGCTCCAGTTACCCTGATACCAAAACCACACAAAGACCCAACCAAGAAAGAGAATTACAGGCCTATCTCACTCATGAATATTGACGCAAAAATTCTCAATAAAATGCTGACAAACTGAATTTAAGATCACATTAGAAAAATTATCCATTATGATCAAGTAGGCTTCATCCCAGAGATGCAGGGCTGGTTCAACATATGCAAATCTATTAACATAATCCACCATATAAATAAACTGAAAGAAAAAAAACCATATGATCATTTCATTAGATGCTGGAAAAGCATACGACAAAATTCAACAGCCCTTTATGATAATTTTATTGGAGAGACTATGGATACAATGGTCATATCTAAATATAATAAAAGCTATTTACAGCAAGCCGACAGCTAACATTAAATTAAACCGAGAAAAACTCAAAGCCATCCCACTTAAATAAGGAACAAGACAAGGATGTCCACTCTCTCCATACTTCTTCAATATAGTGCTTGAAATTCTAGCAATAGCAATAAGACAACATAAGTGGATCAAGGGGATTCGTATTGGAAAGGAAGAAGTTAAGCTTTCGTTATTTGCAGATGATATGATATTATATATAAGCCACCCCAAAACTCTACCAAAGAACTCCTACAGCTGATAAACACCTTTAGTAATGTGGCAGGATACAAGATCAACTCGAAAAAATCAGTTGCCTTCCTATACACTAAGGATAAAGAAACAGAGAGGGAAATGAGAGAAGCATCACCTTTCACGATAGCAACAAAGAGCATAAAGTATCTTGGGGTAACCCTGACCAAGGAAGTGAAAGATCTATTTGACAAGAACTTTAAGTCTTTGAAGAAAGAAATAGAAGAGGACACAAGAAAATGGAAGGAACTCCCTTGCTCTTGGATTGGGAGGACCAACATAGTAAAAATGGCAATTCTACCAAAAGCAATCTATAGATTCAATGCAATCCCCATCAAAATTCTTCTCAGATCTGGAGAAGACAATAATCAATTTTGTATGGAAAAACAAAAAACCCAGGATAGCCAAAACAATCTTATACAATAAAGGAACGTCTGGAGGCCTTACCATCCCTGACTTCAAACTCTATTACAGAGCTATGGTATTAAAAACAGCTTGGTATTGGCATAAAAACAGAGAAGTTGACCAATGGAATCGAATAGAAGACCTTGACTTTAACCCACAAACCTATGAGCAACTGATTTTCAATAAAGGACCTAAAAGTATACAGTGGATAAAGAGAGCATCTTCAACAAATTGTGCTGGCAAAACTGGATGTCAATCTGTAGAAGAATATAAATAGATCCATATCTATCACCATGCACAAAACTCAAGTCCAAGTGGATTAAAGACCTCAATATCAGTCCGAACACACTGAACCTGATAGAAGAGAAAGTGGGAAGTACTCTACAACACGTGGGCACAGGAGACCACTTCCTACGTATAACCCCAGCAACACAGACAGTAAGGGCCTAATTGAATAAATGGGATCTCCTGAGACTGAGAAGCTTCTGTAAAGCAAAGGACCCTGTCGCTAAGACAGAAAGACAACACACTGACTGGGAGAAAATCTTCACCAACCCCGCAAAAGACAAAGGACTGATCTCCAAAATATATAAAGAACTCAAGCAACTAGAACGTAAGAGGCTAATCAACCCAGTTATAAATGGGGCACTGAGCTGAGCAGAGATCTCTCAACAAAAGGACTTCAAATGGCCAAAAGACACCTAAAGTCAGGCTCAACTTCCTTAGCGATCAGGGAAATGCAAATCAAGACAACTTTAAGATACCATCTTACACCTGTCAGAATGGCTAAAATCAAAAACACCAATGATAACCTTTTCTGGAGAGGTTGTGGAGAAAGGGGTACACTCATCCATTGCTGGTGGGAATGCAAACTTGTGCAACCACTCTGGAAAGTAGTGTGGAGGTTTCTCAGATAATTCGAGATCAACCTACCCATGGAAACACCAATACCACACTTGGGAATATACCAAGAGAGGCCGTATCATACAATAAAAGTATATGCTCTACTATGTTCATGGCAGCATTGTTTGTAATAGCCAGAACCTGGAAACAACCCTGATGCCCTTCAATGGAAGGATGGATGAAGAAATTGTGGAATATATACACATTAGAATACTACTCAGTGGTAAAAAAAAATGACTTCGCGAATTTTTCATGCAAATGGATGGAAATAGAAAACACTATCCTGAGTGAGGTAACCCAGACCCAAAAAGATGAACATGGGATGTACTCACTAATAATTGCTTTCTAGAGATAAATAAAGATCAGTGAGTCTATAATTTGGTATCCTAAAGAAACTAAATAAGAAGGTGAACCCAAAGAAAAACCTATAGTTATCCTCCTGGTTATGGGAAGTAGACAAGATTGCCAGGCAAAAAATTGGGATCTTGGGGGTGTGGTGGTAGTGGGGTAAGGAGAGAAGGGGAGAGAAATGTGTAAAGGAGAGGATGAGGGGATCTTGGGGCAATGGGATGATTGGGATAAAGGAAGGTTTGTTAGGGAAGCACACATCTTAATTAAGGGAGCCATCTTAGGGTTGGCAAGAGACTTGGACCAAGAGGGGCTCCCAGGTGCCCAAGGCGATGTACCCAGTTAGTTCCTCGGGAAGCTGAGGATAGGGAACCTGAATTGACCCTATCCTATAGCCATACTGATGAATATCTTGCATATTACCATAGAACCTTCATCTGGCGATGGATGGAGATAGAGAAAGAGTCCCACGCTGGAGCACCGGACTGAGCTCTCAATGTTCCAGTGAGGAGCAGAAGGAAGGAGAATATGAGCAAAGAAGTCAGGACCACAAGAGGTGCACCCACCCACGAAGACAGTAGGGCTGATCCATTGGGAGCTCACCAAGGCCAGCTGGACTGTGAAGGAAAAAGCATGGGATAAAACCGGACTCTCTGAATTTGGCGGACAATGAGGGCTGCTGAGAAGTGAAGAACAATGGCAACGGGTTTTGATCCTACTTCATGTTCTGGCTTTGTGAGAGCCTACCCTGTTGGGATGTTCACCTTCATAGAAGAGAATGTACGGGGCAGGACTTTGGACTTTCCACAGGGCAGGGAACCCTGACTGCTCTTCAGGCTGTAGACGGAGGGAAAGCAGTAGGGGGAGAGGAAGGGGGGAGGAGGGGAGAAAAATGGGAGGTGGGAGGAGGCAGAAATTTCCTTTTTTCCAATTAAAAATGATATTTGTTTTATTATTATTTTTTAAATTAATTTTCCATTCAAAAATATTCTCTCTCTCCCTTCCTCCCATTTCCCTCATGCTCTTCTCTCCCTTTCCTCCCTCCCCTCCTTCCTTAAGAGAGTTCAGGGTACCCTGCCCTGTGGGAAGTCCAAGGCCCTTCCCCTTCCATACACCCCTAGGGAACTGTGCATCCAAATAGCCTGGGGTACCAAAAAGCCAACACATGCAGTAGAAACAGGCCCCAGTGCTATTTCTCAGTCAGCCTCCATAGTCATCCACAATCAGAGGGTCTGATTTGATCACATGCTCATTCAGGTCTGGTCCATCTTGCTTTGGTGAGCTCCCATTAGATCAGGCACACTGTCTCAGTGGCTGGACCAGCCACTCACAGTTCTGACTTCCTTGCTTTTATTTTCCCTCCTTCTGCTTTTCAACTGGACCTTGGGAACTCAGTCTATTGCTCTGATGAGGGTCTCTGTCTCTATCTCCATCCTTTGTCTAATGAAGATTCTATGGTGATACTTGAGATAATCTTTAGTGTGATAGTGGGGCAAGGCCAGTTCAGGCACTCTCTCCTCTGCTTCCCAAGGACCTAGCTGCAGATATCCCCGTGAACACTGGGATCCCCACTAGAGCCAAGTCTCTTGCCAACCCTAAAATGGGCCCCTTAATGTAGAGATCTTCTTCCCTCCTCCTATATTAAGATTTCTTCATTCTTCACTTCCCCACCCCCAAACTCTCCCCAGTTTTACCTTCTCCCTTCTCTCTCTCCCTCTCCCCTTCCCCCATCCAGCCCCCACTCCTACCCCTACGCCATGCTCCCAACTTTTGCCTGGCAATCTTCTTTTGCGTCCAATTTCCAGGAGGATCTGTATATGTTTTCTTGGGGTTCATCTTGTTATTTGGCTTCTCTAGGCTTGTGTACTATAGACTCAATGACTTTTGTTTATGGCTGAGTCCACTACTGAGTGACTACAAGGCATATTCATCTTTTTGGGTCTGGGTTATCTCACTCAGGATAGTGTTTTCTATTTCCATCCACTTGTATGCAGAATGCAAGATGTCTTTGTTTTTTACCGCTGAGTAGTATTCTAATGTGTATATATTCCATACTTTCTTTATCCATTCTTCCATTGAGGGGCATCTAGGTTTTTTCCAGGTTCTGGCTATTACAAATAATGCTGCTATGAACATAGTTTAAAAAATGCTTTTGTTTTATGATTGGGCATCTCTTGGGTATATTCACAAGAGTGGTTTACTAGATCTTGAGGTTGGTTGATTCCCAACTTCCTGAGTAACCGCCACACTGCTTTCCAAAGTGGTTGTACAAGTTTGCATTCCCACCAGCAATGGATGAGTGCTCCCCTTACTCCACATCCTTTCCAGAATAGGCTATCATTGGTGTTTTTGACATTAGCCATTCTGACAGGTGTAAGATGATATCTCAACGTTGTTTGGATTTGAATTTCTCTGATTGCTAAGGAAGTTGAACATGACCTTAAGTGTCTTTTGGCCATTTGATCTTCTTCTGTTGTGAATTCTCTGTTCAGTTCAGTACCCCATTTTTAATTGGATTAATTAGTATTTTATTGTTTAGTTTCTTGAGTCCTTTATATATTTTGGAGATTAGACCACCCAGTCGAGCAGGCACACACATAACCCGCCAACTGGATCTACTCAGTACAGGAGCAGGGAGTCTTTATATTTAAAATATTATACAAGAAATCACTCCTACATCATCACAGTTATCAAAGTCCAGAACATTTCCCACATCTTAAATAGAAAATGAAGAAGAAATATAACTCCTGATCTTTCAGCAGTCACTCCTGTATTTCGATTTCTAGATACTATAGTAAACACCAATCTGCTTCAGTGGGTCTGTCTTCTTATTCGTGACAGCCTCATGTATCCCAGGCTGATCTTGAACTCACTTTACCAGGTGAACATCACCAATCTCAAAGCTGGGATAATATTGGGATTCACACATTTATAACTGCAGGTCAGGACAGGGTCATCTGTCTGAATTGTGCCATTTACAAATAACTTGTCACTGTCTAGTGCCCAGTTTAAGGGATAAAAGGATGAGCATTAAACCTAAAAGATTGCGCCCTATTCCCCTGTGCCTGACTCAACTCTACACTTGACCTTTGCTCTTTCTCGGAGATGCCTGTCCCTTTGGGCCTTCTAAGGGGGACTGCCAGGATCCTGCTCCAGAAAGCAATAAGGGAAACAAGGCCTCTATGAAGTGAATTTCGAAATGGGCTTCCCTCAGCCACAAAGTACTACTGACTGAATGTCAGCAGGCCCCATCTTGCCTGGTCCTCCTTGGCACCAGGTTCTCACATGTGTGGTACAAGATGTCTGGTAGATCAACGGCTGAGTGCCCTACTAGAGAGTGGATCTCACTTGGGTGGCCCAGCAGAGCCCTGAGTTTATAAGCTCCACAGGATGCCCCGCCCCTTGCCCCGCCCATCCCCCTGTGACTTCAGTCCCCTGTATTATGTAAGGCCTCTCTGCTTGGTCAGCATCCCTGGCTGGCTGTGCCCTCTCCCCAGCTTATAATTTTGTGGGTGTCAGAGTTTGTTCAATTTTAAGACCTCTGTGCTTATAAATGTAGGTATTTAGATTGTGTTTGATAGTAGGGACAAAGTCTTTATGACAGTATCCACCTCCTTGCATAACAGTTGGAAATAATTGCCATATAAAAAGACAAATATTTTAGCCAGACACAGTGCTACAGTCTTTTATTCCCAGCACACAGAGGCAGAGGCAGGTGAATCTCTGTGAGAAGTCAGCCTGGTCTACATAGTGACTTCCAGGACAGCCAGATCTACATAGTGAGATCCCTTCAAAAAAAAAGAAAAATATTTTCTACTCTATGGGAATTGAGATGAGAGAGGAATCACTGGCTTAGTAATATTTTCTCACAACATTTATTCAATCAAATTTACTATTAATAAATTTAGTTTTTACTAGCTTAATTCAGGGAGGACTGCCACAGGGGTGATCAAAACTTTCTAATAATACCATTTTATTAAACATACATCATACTTGGCTCTACTAAATCTTGTTTTACAAAAATTAAATCAAAAGAATCTCTTTCTTATATCTTAGCTAGGCTATCATCCAGAAAGTTATGTTTGGAATTTTATTCCAGGGCATAGCAAGACTAGTCACTTGAATGAAGACAAAGAAATCCTGTCTTGAAAAACCAAAATAAATAAATAAATAAATAAATATAAATTTTAACAAAAAATTTAGAACTAGGATGGACTTGTGCTTAATTGGACACTGGTCTAAGTTAATATAAACCAGAGGCTCCACGGTTTACTATATTCAGTTATATTATTTCTTAATATGTAAGGAAAAGGATTGGGTATATTTTATTGATTTTTCAGAGCATAGATTAGTTTTTCCCTAACCCCAATATTTCAGGCTTCACAAACATTGCCATAATAGCGACTTAAGAAACACAGGGCTTGGGTCTGAAGAATTTCCTTAGTGGTTAAATGATCATCTTCTCTTGTAGAGGACACAAATTTGATTCTCAACAAACAAAACTCATAACTTCAGTAATGAAAACAGTGTGGTATTGGCATAAAAACTGAGAAGTCGACCAATGGAATCATATAGAAGATCCGGATTTTAACCCACAAACCTATGAACACCTCATTTTTGATAAAGATGCTAAAAGTATACAATGGAATAAAGAAAGCATCTTCAACAAATGGTGCTGGCACAACTGGATGTCAACATATAGAAGAATGAAAATAGACCCATATCTATCAAAATGCACAAAACTCAAGTCCAAATGGATCAAAGACCTCAATATCAATCTGAACACACTGAACCTGATAGAAGAGAAAGTGGGAAGTACCCTACAACAGATGGTCACAGGCGATCGCTTCCTAGGTATAACCCCAGCAGCACAGTCATTAAGGGCAACATTGAATAAATGGGACCTCCTGAAACTGAGAAAGTTCTGTAAAGCAAAGGACACTGTCACTAAGACAAAAAGGCAACCCACTGACTGGGAGAAGATCTTCACCTGCCCCGCAACAGACAAAGTTCTGATCTCCAAAATATATAAAGAAGTCAAGAAACTAGACTTTAAAATACTAATTAACCCAATTCAAAAATGGGGCACTGATCTGAAAAGAGAATTCTCAACAGAAGAAGTTCAAATGGCCAAAAGACAGTTAAGGTCATGCTCAGCCTCCTTAGTGATCAGGGAAATGCAAATCAAAACAACATTGAGATATCATCTTACACCTGTCAGAATGGCTAATATCAAAAACACCAATGATAGCCTTTGCTGGAAAGGCTGTGGAGAAAGGGTTACACTCATCCATTGCTGGTGGGAATGCAAACTTGTACAACCACTTTGGAAAGCAGTGTGGCGGTTCTCAGGAAATTTGGGATCAACCTACCAATGGACCCAGCAATGCCACTCTTGGGAATATACCCACGAGATGCCGGATCATATGACAAGTACATTTGTTCAACTATGTTCATAGCAGCATTATTTGTAATAGCCAGAACCTGGAAACAACCTAGATGCCCTTCAATGGAAGAATGGATGAAGAAAGTATGGAATATATACACATTAGAATACTACTCAGCGGTAAAAAAACATGACTTTGCGAATTTTGCATGCAAATGGATGGAAATAGAAAACACTATCCTGAGTGAGGTAACCCAGACCCAAAAAGATGAACATGGGATGTGCTCACTCATAATTGGTTTCTAGAGATAAATAAAGAACCTTCATCTGACGAAGGATGGAGTTAGAGACAGAGACCCACACTGGAGCACCGGACTGAGCTCCCAATGTTCCAATGAGGAGCAGAAGGTGGGAGAATACGAGCAAAGAAGTCAGGACCACAAGGGGTGCACCCACCCACGGAGACAGTGGGGCTGATCCATTGGGAGCCCACCAAGGCCAGCTGGAATGTAACTGAAAAAGCATGGGATAAAACCGGACTCCTTGAATTTGGCGGAAAATGAGTGCTGCTGAGAAGGCAAGAACAATGGCACCAGGTTTTGATCCTACTTCATTTCCTGGCTTTGTGGGAGCCTAGCCAGTTTGGATGATCACCTTCCTAGACCAGGATTGAGAGGGGGAGGACTTTGAAATTTCCACAGGGCAGGGAATCCTGACTGCTCTTTGGTCTGGATATGGAGGGGGAGAGGGGAAGGTGGGGAGAAGTGGGAGAAGAGGGAGGTAAATGGGATGTGGGGAGGAGGCAGAAATTTCTTTTTTTCCAATATAAAAAAACTAAAAAAAGAGGATAGCTTACAAACTTTTACTTGGATGTCTAATGGTTAAAGCTCTAGGGATAATATTCTTATGGGAGACCTTGAGCTGCTAGGTAAAATTCTTACAAAAAAAAGTTTCCAATAGAGAGCTTAAAACAGCTGCCTAACAGGTACTCAAGCAGGTAAAGTATAAATCAACAGATAAAGTATACAATAATCAACAAATACAGTATATTAATTATAATTCATCAATGGCAAGTGTGTATATTAGATGTAAAACTTATTATACAACAGCTTTATAAAACATGCTGCTTATGGCTAAATCTTCTCAGTTTTGCTAGTTAAGATATTAAACTCTTAATTTAAACCAGTAGCCTGTCTGATATAAAAGGACAGGATAGAATCTGGATAATGGTTTAACAAAATATTGATTATGATCAATGTTTCTTATACTAAACTGTAGATTCATTGATAATTTTAAGATTGATTCCTGGACAATTGCCTATGCTAAATTCAAAGGCCAAAAACAATGGTCTTTTCCCTGATCACTGCTACTATTTATGCACCTGTATCTTGCTAATGTTATAGCAAAAAATCCCTTAAAGGATTTTATGCTAAATTTTACAAATGACTCTTCCAATGGAGGAAATGCATATATGGCTAACAATAATAAAAATTATGGAGCATAACAAGGCTCCTTCAAAGCAACTCATAAAAGTTGTCAGCAGATCCTGATGCAAACGGATCTGGCTTGATGACTCCAACCTTACCTCTGATAAGACAAGGTGAAAAAGCCCTTGCAATGCATTATGAGAAACCCGACATTGTATATATATATTTGGGGTCGAGGATGTGTTTGTGCTTTTTTCACAGAAAGAAAATCAATTCTGGACGTGATTTTGAGGCTGCGGACACAGAGGATGATTGAGGAGAGTTCCTTGGTCTGGTCTTCCCTGCCCCCAAGGAAAGGAGTGCCTGCTGACAAAACCAGCTACACCACTCTGCAGGGTGTCACCCTGCCTCCAGAGTCCAGGGAGTCCCGGCGGACATATGTGCCAGGATGTGCTTCATGTAGCTTAATCCAGCTCGCCTCACCCAGGTTTCCCCACCTGTCCTGGAGCACAAATGCTAAACTGCTTCTGCAGATTGAACTCTGGTCTGCTTTGGAGCTGAGTTGCAGACTAAACATCAGACTGCTTTAAACTTTGGGACACAGAACCCATTTTAATTAAAATATTTACCTCTCTTCACTTAAGAAGGGGGAAACTTGGGGGCTCCTGTCACTATTGCTCAGAGCCTGGAACTGTTGGTATTTGATAACATCAATGTATGTCATTGTACTCCTACTGAAATTGATCTAATGATATTTGTAACTGCTTATAGATGTTGGGAAAATTTTGACACATGCTGTAAAGTGTTTGGGTTTAATGCATATGTTAAAAATTTTAGATATTGATCCCTTTTACACTGCCCTAATTTTTGGCAGGCAACACAGGTAACTTTATGTGGAGTAGGCACTTAGGAAGTAGGACATACCATAGGCCAGACAAAAAGGTGAATACTGGGTTGGGAAAAAGCCCTTTCTTCTTGTCTGGAGATGGAATTATTGGTTCCAAAATTATATCATTATTTCTTTTGTTTGAGGATCTCCTCACAGTCTTTTCATTAATGATAGACGCAGGGCCCCAATGACGGAATTAGTGTGGATCATCGCCTGAATAGCAGACCATACAGAGGTTGTAGAAACCGGCTCAACATGGCATGGTACAGGTATGAGAGCACTGTCCACATGGCCTAAGACAGAGTGCCCTGTGATCTGCTTACTTTAATCCTGCTAGATGCCTTTTATTTGAGGAGCTCCAAGGATGGGCGACTTACAGCAGGATAATCCCCCAACCTAAGACAGGGCCCTGGGAAACCTAGGACGGGTAAGGTGGAAAGATAAAAGGCCTGGTCCCCACTTGATCTAGGAGTCATCTTGCACCCCTCTGTTACCAGGAGAGGTGGATTGCTTCACCACTCGAGAGGAGGGTCTCTCCTTGTCTCAGTCCCTTCTCCTTTGGTCTGATACCCTGGTTGACTCTGACTGGTGCTCTCCACATGATAGCTGCCTGCCTTTGTATGGGAGGGGAGGGGATCTGTTGGGAGCCTTTTCACCCTAGAGATCATTGCAGGAACCATCGCCCTGGGGAGATGGTTGGGAACCCCACAACCATGGTTGTGCTGGGAATGGTTCTGTTGCCCCACACCCAGTTGAAGCTGTTAATGAAGAAAAATAAAACAAATAAAATAAAATGGGAATAAAAGAAAGAAATTAAAGTCTTCCTTGAATTTAATGAAAATAAAGAGACAACATAGTCAAACCAATGGGACACAATGAAAGCAGTGCTAAGAGGAAATTTCATAGCACTAAATGAACACTTAAAGAAAACGGAGAAAGCATACATCGGGGACCTAACACCACACCCAATAGCCTTAGAAAAAAAGAAGCAGACCTACCCAGGAGGAGTAGAAGACTGGAAAAAATCAAACTGAGGGTGGAAATCAACAAAATAGAAACATAGAAAACAGTTCAAAAAAATCAATGAAACAAAAAGTTGGTTCTTGGAGAAAATCAACAAGATCAACAAACCCTTATCCAAACTAAATAAACAACAAAGACAGAATACGCCAATAAATAAGATCAGAAATGAAAAGGGGGATGTAACCACTGACACAGAGGCAATTCAGAGAATCATTAGATCTTACTACAAAAGTTTGTATGCCACAAAACTGGAAAATGCAAAAGAAATGGACATTTTTTTAGATAAGTACCTTATAGCAAAGCTAAACCAAGACAAGTTGAACGATCTAAATAGACCGGTTAGTTGCTAAGAGCTAGAAGCTCTTATCAAAAATCTCCCCTCCAAAAAAAGCCCAGGACCAGATGGTTTCAATGCAGAATTCTACCAGAACTTCCAAGAAGAGCTAATACCTATACTCCTTAATGTATTTCATAATATAGAAACAGAAAAGTCATTGCCAAATTCCTTTTATGAAGCTCCAGTTACCCTGATACCAAAACCACACAAAGACCCAACCAAGAAAGAGAATTACAGGCCTATCTCACTCATGAATATTGACGCAAAAATTCTCAATAAAATGCTGGCAAACCGAATTCAAGATCACATTAGAAAAATTATCCATTATGATCAAGTAGGCTTCATCCCAGAGATGCAGGGCTGGTTCAACATACACAAATCTGAGAAGAACCTTCTTGGGGTGAGTGAGTTTCTGACCCGTGGCCGCAGCCCGGTTCAAGCAACTATTTCTTGCAGGGCCTAAACCCCTGCATACTGCCTCTCTCTTCATACCTCACCCAGCGTGCACCCAGAACCCTCCCTCACTTCTTTCTCCCTGCCATCTCTGGGCAAATAACATCACCCAGCTCACCCTGTCTGGGCTCTGGGGCAGTATCCGGAGGGCAGCCGGGCGGGGTGCGAATTCCTTTGTCCTCAGTAGCCTGCCTACACCAAGCAGGGTAGGCGCTTTGTTTACAAGCTACCCAACCAGCAAGGAGAGCTGATCTTGGCACCAGGAGATCCATCACTGGGGCACCTAGAGAGCCCTCATGGGAGAGTCCCATCACTGGGAAGTAACATCAGTGGGCAAGGAGACCTGATCTTGTAAAAGAAGAGATGGAGGACATGATGGAGAGGAGGACATGAACACCTTAATCAAGAAGAAGTAGAATAAATGGAATCTATGAAAGTGATTGACATCCTTAAACAGCATGTAAAAAACGCCCTTATGGAAATGGATGAGAAGTATACCACAAAGTTTGAAGAATTGAATAAATCAGTGAATGATACCCTTATAGAAATGGATGAGAAGTATAACAGAAAGTTTGAAGAATTGAATAAATCAGTGAATGATACCCTAGGAGACCAAAGAAATACAATCAAACAGATAATGGAAACAGTTCAAGACCTGAAAACTGAAATGGAGACAAGGAAGAAAACACAAACAGAGGGCCGACTGGACATAGAGAATCAAGGTAAATGAATAGAATCTACAGAAACAAGTATAACCAACAGAATACAAGAGATTGAAGAAAGAATCTCAGACGCTGAAGATACCATAGAGAAAATAAAAGCACTGATCAAAGAAAACAGCAAATCCAACAAGCTCTCATCACAAAACATTCAGGAAATCTGGGACACAATAAAAAGACCAAACCTAAGAATAATTGGAGTTGAAGAAGGAGAAGAAGTACAACTCAACTGTCCAGAAAATATATTTAATAAAATTATAGAAGAAAACTTTCCCAACCTAAAGAATGATATACTTATGAAGATTCAAGAAGCATACAGAACACCAAATAGGCTGGATCAAAAAAGAACATCCCCTCACCATATAATAATCAAAACACAAAGCATACAGAATAAAGAAAGAATATTAAGAGCTGCAGAGGAAAAAGGCCAAGTTACTTATAAAGGTAAACCTACCAGACTTACACCTGACTTCTCTTTGGAAACCATGAAAGCCAAAAGGTCCTGGATAGATGTACTGCAGAAACTAAGAGACCATGGATGCAAGCCCAGACTACTATACCCAGCCAAACTTTCGTTCAGTATAAATGGAGAAAACAAATCTTTTAAAGATAAAAACAAATTTAAACAATACGTAGCCACAAATCCAGCCTTACAGAAAGTAATAGAAAGAAAATCACAAACCAAGGAGTCCAACAAGGCCCACAATAACTCAGAAATCTAGAGTCCCTTCACCAGCACATCTCAATGAAGGGAAAAACACAAACTCTACTACTAGAAAAATGACCAGAATGAACAACCACTGGACATTAATATCACTTAATGTCAATGGACTCAACTCATCTATAAAAAGACACAGGTTAAGAGATTGTATATGAAAACAGGATTCAACATTCTGCTGTCTACAAGAAACACACCTCAAACACAACGACAGGCAACTCCTCAGAGTAAAGGGTTGGGAAAAGGCTTACCAAGCAAATGGACCTAAGAAAGAAGCAGTGGTGGCCATACTAATTTCTAACAAAGATGATTTCAAACTTAAATCAATCAGAAGAGATGGAGAGGGACATTTTATACTCATAACAGGAACAATTCATCAGAAGGAAGTCTTAATCCTGAGTATCTATGCCCCTAATATAAAAGCACCCACGCATGTAAAAGAAACATTACTAAAACTCAAGGCTGCCATCAAACCACACACACTAATAGTAGGAGACTTCAACACTACTCCCTCACTAATGGACAGGTCAATCAGACTGAAACCTAACAGAGAAATAAGAGAATTAATGGAGGTAATGAATCAAATGGACTTAACAGACATCTACATAACATTCCACCCAAAAAGAAAAGAATATACCTTCTTCTCTGCAGCTCATGGGACCTTCTCGAAAATTTACCACATACTCGGTAACAAAGGAAACTTCCACAGCTACAAAAAAATATGCATAACCTCCTGCATCTAATCAGATCACCATGGATTAAAGTTAGAATTCAACAACAAAGCTACCCCCAGAAAGCCTACAAACTCATGGAAACTGAACTGTCAACTACTGAACCACACATGGATCAAGGAAGAAATAAAGAAAGAAATTAAAATCTTCCTTGAATTCAATGAAAATAAAGAAACAACCTACTCAAACTTATGGGACACTATGAAAGCAGTCCTGAGAGGAAAGTTCATAGCACTAAGTGCCCACATAAAGAAAACAGAGAAAGCACACATTGGAGACTTAACTGCCTACCTGACAGCTCTAGAAAAAAAAGAAGCAGACTCTCCTAAGAGGAGTAGAAGACTGGAAATAATCAAACTGAGGGCAGAAATCAATAAAATAGAAACACAGAAAACAATCCAAAGAATCATTGAAACAAAAAGCTGGTTCCTGGAGAAAATCAACAAAATTGATAAACCCCTATCCAAACTAATCAAATGGCAGAGAGAGAATATGCAAATTAATAAGATCAGAAATGAAAAGGGTGACATAACTACAGACACAGAGGAAATTCAGAGAATAATTAGATCTTACTACAAACGCCTGTATGCCACAAAACTGGAAAATGGACACTTTTTTCGATAAATACCATATACCAAAGCTAAGCCAAGACCAGGTGAACGATCGAAATAGACCTGTAAGCCGCAAAGAATTAGAAACTGCTATCAAAAACGTCCCTACCAAAAAAAGCCCAGGTCCAGATGGTTTCAATGAGGAATTCTACCAGAACTTCCAAGAAGACCTAATATCTATACTCCTTAATGTATTTCACAATATAGAAACAGAAGAGTCGTTGCCAAATTTCTTTTATGAAGCTACAGTTACTCTGATACCAAAACCACACAAAGACTCAACCAAGAAAGAGAATTACAGGCCAATCTCGCTCATGAACATTGACGCAAAAATCCTCAACAAAATACTGGCAAACCGTATCCAAGAACACATTAGAAAAATTATCCACTATGATCAAGTAGGCTTCATCCCAGAGATGCAGGGCTGGTTCAACATACGAAAATCTATCAATGTAATTCATCATATAAATAAGCTGAAAAAAAACACCATATGATCATTTCATTAGATGCTGAAAAAGCATTTGACAAAATTCAACATCCCTTTATGATAGAAGTCTTGGAGAGATTAGGGATACAAGGGACACACCTAAATATAATCAAAGCTATTTACACCAAGCCGACAGCTAACATCAAATTAAATGGAGAGAAACTCAAAGCCATCCCACTGAAATCAGGAACACGACAAGGCTGTCAACTCTCTCCATGCCTCTTCAATATAATGCTTTAAATGTTAGCAATAGCAATTAGACAACACATGGTGATCAAGGGGATTCGAATTGGAAAGGAAGAAGTTAAACTTTTGTTATTTGCAGATGATATGATAGTGTACATAAGCGACCCCAAAAACTCCACCAAAGAAATCCTACAGCTGATAAACACGTTTAGTAATGTGGCCGGATACAAGATCAACTCCAAAAAATCAGTTGCCCTCCTTTACACAAAGGATATGGAAACGGAGAGGAAAATCAGAGAAGCATTACCTTTCACGATAGCCACAAACAGCATAAAATATCTTGGGGTAACTCTAACCAAGGAAGTGAAAGATTTATTTGACAAGAACTTTAAGGCATTGAAGAAAGAAATTGAAGAGGATACCAGAAAATGGAAGGACCTCCCCTGTTCTTGGATTGGGAGGATCAACATAGTAAAAATGGCAATTTTACCAAAAGCAATCTATAGATTCAATGCAATTCCCATCAAAATCCCATCAAAGTTCTTCACAGATCTTGAGAGGACAATAATCAACTTTATATGGAAAAACAAAAAACCCAGGATAGCCAAAACAATCTTATACAATAAAGGAACTTCTGGAGGCATTACCATCCCTGACTTCAAACTCTATTACAGAGCTACAGTAATGAAAACAGTCTGGTACTGGCATAAAAACAGAGAACTCGATCAATGGAATCGTACAGAAGACCCGGATCTTAACCCACAAACCTATAAACACCTCATTTTTGATAAAGGAGCTAAAAACATACATTGGAAGAAAGAAAGCATCTTCAACAAATGGTGCTGGCACAATTGGATTTCAACCTGTAGAAAAATGAAAATAGACCCATATCTATCACCATGCACAAAACTCAAGTCCAAATGGATCAAAGACCTCAATATCAATCTTTACACACTGAACCTGATAGAAGAGAAAGTGGGAAGTACCCTACAACAGTTTGGGCACAGGAGATCGCTTCATATGTTTAACCCCAGAAGCACAGGCATTAAGGGAAACACTGAACAAATGGGACCTCCTGAAACTGAGAAGCTTCTGTAAAGCAAAGGACACAGTCACTAAGACAAAAAGGCAATCTACTGACTGGGAGAAGATCTTCACCAACCCAGCAACAGACAAAGGCCTGATCTCCAAGATATATAAAGAACTCAAGAAACTACACATTAAAACGCTATATAACCCAATTAAAAATTGGGGCACTGAACTGAACAGAGAATTCTCACAGAAGAACTCCAAATGGCCAAAAGACACTTAAGGTCGTGTTCAAACTCCTTGGCGGTCAGGAAAATGCAACTCAAAACAATTTTGAGATATTATCTTATGCCTGTCAGAATGGCTAAAATCAAAAACACCGAATATAGTCTTTGCTGGAGAGGTAGTGGAGGAAGGGGTACCCTCATCCATCATTGGTGGGAATGCAAACTTGTGCAACCACTTTGGAAATCAGTGTGGCGGTTTCTCAGGAAACTCGGGATCAACCTACCCCTGGACCCAGCAATACCACTTTTGGGAATATACCCAAGAGAAACCCTATCATATGACAAAAGCATTTGTTCAACTATGTTCATAGCAGCATTGTTTGTTATAGCCAGAACCTGGAAACAACCTAGATGTCCTTCAGTGGAAGAATGGTTGAAGAAAGTGTGGAATATTTACATATTAGAGTACTACTCAGCGGTAAAAAACAATGAATTCTCGAATTTTGCATGCAAATGGATGGAAATTGAAAACACTATCCTGAGTGAGGTATCCCAGACACAAAAAGAGGAACATGGGATGTACTCATTCATAATTGGTTTCTAGTCACAAATAGTGGTCATTGAGTCTATATTCTGTAATACGAAAGAAGCTAAATAAGAAGTTGAACGCAATGATGGCTGATGAGAAGCCAATGTCAATGGCACCGGGTTATGATCCTATTTCATGTTCTGGCTTGGTGGGAGCCTAGCCAGTTTGGATGTTCACCTTCCTAGACCAGGATTGAGGGGGGAGGACTTTGAACTTTCCTCAGGGCAGGGAACCCTGACTGCACTTCGGTCTGGATATGGAGGGGGAGGAGGGGGGAAGTCGGGGAAGAGTGGGAGGTGGGGGGAGGAAAATGGGAGGCGGGGTGGAGGCAGAAATTTCTTTTTTCCAATATAAAAAAACTAAAAAAAGGATAGATTACAAACTTTTTGTTGGATTTCCAATGGTTAAAGCTCTAGTGAAAATATTCTTATGGGAAACCTTGAGCTGCTAGGTAAAATTCTTACAAAAAACAGTTTCCAATAGGGAACTTATAACAGCTGCAAAACAGGTACTCAAGCAGGTAAAGTATAAATCAACAGATAAAGTATACAATAATCAACAAATACAGTATATTAATTATAATTCAGCTATGGCAAGTGTGTATATTAAATGCAAAACTTATTCTACAACAGCTTTATAAAAAATGATGCTTATGGCTAAATCTTCTCAGTATTGCTAGTTAAGATATTAAATTCTTAATTTAAGCCAGTAGCCTGTCTGATATAAAAGGACAGAATAGAATCTGGATAATGGTTTAACAAAATATTGAATATGATTAAGGTTTTTTATACTAAACAGTAGATTCATTGATAATTTTAAGATTGATTACTGGACAATTGGCTTTGCTAAATTCAAAGGCCAAAAACAATGGTCTTTTCCCAGATCATTGATACAATTTATGGACCTGTATTTTGCTAATGTTATAGCAAAAAAATCCCTAAAAGGATTTTATGCTAAATTTTACAAATGGATCTTCCAATGGAGGAACTGCATATATGTCTAATAATAGTAAAAATTATGGAGCATAACAAGGCACCTTCAAAGCAACTCATAAAAGTTGTCAGCAGATCCTGATGCAAACAGATCTGGCTTGATGTTACCAAGCTGACCTTTGCTAAGACAAGGTGAATAAGCCCTTGCAATGCATTATGAGAAACCCGACCTGTATATATATTTGGGGTCGAGGATGTGTTTGTGCTTTTTTCACAGAAAGAAAATAAAATCTGGTCATGATGTTGAGGCTGTGGACACAGAGGAGTTCCAGACTTCCAGAGGTGATTGAGGAGAGGTCTTTGGTCCGGTCTTCCCTGCCCCCAAGGAAAGGAGTGCCTGCTGACAAAACCAGCTACACCACTCTGCAGGGTGTCATCCTGCTTCCAGAGTCCAGCGAGACCAGGCTGACATTAGGGCCAGGATGTGCTTCATGTAGCTGGATCCAGCTCGCCACACCCATGTTCCCCCACCTGTTCTGGAGCACAAATGCTAAACTGCTTCTGCAGCTTGAACTCTGGTCTGCTTTGGAGCTGAGTTGCAGACTAAACATCAGACTCCTTAAAACTTTGGGACACAGAACGCATTTTAATTAAAATATTAACCTCTCTTCACTTAAGAAGGGGGAAAACTGGGTGTTCCTGACACTGTTCCTCAGAGCCTGGAACTGGTGGTATTTGATAACAACAATGTATGTCATTGTACTCCTACTGAAATTGAGCTAATGATATCTGTAACTGCTTATAGATGGTGGGAAAAGTTTGACACATGCTGTAAAGTGTTTGGCTTTAATGCATATGTTAAAAATTTTAGATTTTGATACCTTTTACACAGCCCTAACTTTCAGCAGGCAGCACACGTCACTTTATGTGGAGTAGGCACTTAGGAAGGAGGACGTACCATAGGCCAGACTAAAAGGTGAATACTGGGTTGGGGAAAAAGCCCTTTCTTCTTGTCTGGAGATGGTGTTATTGTTTGAGGAGCTCCTCACAGTCTTTTCATTAAAGATAGACGCAGAGGCCCAATGACGGGAGTTAGTGTGGATCCTCGCCTGAATAGCACACCATACAGAGGTTGTAGAAACCGGCTCAACATTTCATGGTACAGGTATGAGGGCGCTCTCCACATGGCCTAAGACAGGGTGCCCTATACCCTATTACCATATAAAAAGACAAATATTTTATCCAAACAGCGTGCTACAGTCTTTTATTCCCAGCACACAGAGGCATAGGGAGGTGAGCCTCTGTGAGAAGTCAGCCTGGTCTATATAGTGACGTCCAGGACAGCCAGATATACATAGTGAGATCCCTTCATAAAAAAAAGACCAATATTTTCTACTCTATGGGAATTGAGATGAGAGAGATATCACTGGGCTAGTAATATTTTCTCACAACATTTATTCAATCAAATTTACTATTAACATCTTAACTAGCAAAACTGATAAGATTTAGCCATAAGCCTCATTTTTTATAAAACTGTTGTAGAATAAGTTTTACATTTAATATACACATTTGCCATATCTGAATTATAATTAATATACTGTATTTGTTGATTATTGTATACTTTATCTGTTGATTTATACTTTACCTGCTTGAGTACCTGTTAGGCAGCTGTTTTAAGCTCTCTATTGGAAACTGTTTTTTGTAAGAATTTTACCTAGCAGCTCAAGGTCTCCTATAAGAATATTATCACTAGAGCTTTAACCATTGGACATCCAACCAAAAGTTTGTAAGCTATCCTTTTTTTTTTAGTTTTTTTTATATTGGAAAAAAGAGAAATTTCTGCCTTCTCCCCGCCTCCCATTTCCCTCCCCCTCCTCCCACTCCTCCCCGCCACCCCCTCCTCCCCCTCCTTATCCAGACCGAAGTGCAGTCAGGGTTCCCTGCTCTGTGGGAAGTACAAAGTCCTCCCCCTCAATCCTGGTCTAGGAAGGTGAACATCCGAACTGGCTAGGCTCCCACCAAGCCAGAACATGAAGTAAGATCAAAACCCTGTGCCATTGACCTTGGCTTCTCAGCAGCCCTCATTGGGTTCACCTTCTTATTTAGCTTCTTTAGTATCACAGAATATAGACTGAATGACCACAATTTGTGACTAGAAACCAATTATGAGTGAGTACATCCCATGTTCCTCTTTTTGGGTCTGGGATACCTCACTCAGAATAGTGTTTTCTATTTCCATCCATTTGCATGCAAAATTCGAGAAGTCATTGTTTTTTACTGCTGAGTAGTACTCTAGTATGTAAATATTCCACACTTTCTTCATCCATTCTTCCACTGAGGGACATCTAGGTTGTTTCCAGGTTCTGGCTATAACAAACAATGCTGCTATGAACATAGTTGAACAAATGCTTTTGTCATGTGATAGGGTATCTCTTGGGTATATTCCCAAGAGTGGTATTGCTGGGTCCAGAGGTAGGTTGATCCCGACTTTCCTGAGAAACCGCCACACTGATTTCCAAAGTGGTTGCACAAGATTGCATTCCCACCAACAATGGATGAGGGTACCCCTTCCTCCACAACCTCTCCAGCAAAGACTATCATTGGTGTTTTTGATTTTAGCCATTATGACAGGCATAAGATGATATCTCAATGTTGTTTTGATTTGCATTTCCCTGATCGCTAAGGAAGTTGAGCATGACCTTAAGTGTCTTTTGGCCATTTGGAATTCTTCTGTTGAGAATTCTCTGTTCAGTTCAGTGCCCCATTTTTTAATTGGGTTATTTAGCATTTTAAAGTTTAGTTTTTGAGTTCTTTATATATTTTGGAGATCAGGCCTTTGTCTGTTGCTGGGTTGCTGAAGATCTTCTCCCAATCAGTAGGTTGCCTTTTTGTCTTAGTGACTGTGTCCTTTGCTTTACAGAAGCTTCTCAGTTTCAGGAGGTCCCATTTGTTCAGTGTTTCCCTTAATGCCTGTGCTTCTGGGGTTAAACATAGGAAGCGATCTCCTGTGCCCAACTGTTGTAGGGTACTTCCCACTTTCTCTTCTATCAGGTTCAGTGTGTAAAGATTGATATTGAGGTCTTTGATCCATTTGGACTTGAGTTTTGTGCATGGTGATAGATATGGGTCTATTTTCATTTTTCTACAGGTTGAAATCCAATTGTGCCAGCACCATTTGTTGAAGATGCTTTCTTTCTTCCAATGTATGTTTTTAGCTCCTTTATCAAAAATGAGGTGTTTATAGGTTTGTGGGTTAAGATCCGGGTCTTCTGTACGATTCCATTGATCGAGTTCTCTGTTTTTATGCCAGTACCAGACTGTTTTCATTACTGTAGCTCTGTAATAGAGTTTGAAGTCAGGGATGGTAATGCCTCCAGAAGTTCCTTTTATTGTATAAGATTGTTTTGGCTATCCTGGGTTTTTTTGTTTTTCCATATAAAGTTGATTATTGTCCTCTCAAGATCTGTGAAGAACTTTGATGGGATTTTGATGGGAATTGCATTGAATCTATAGATTGCTTTTGGTAGAATTGCCATTTTTACTATGTTGATCCTCCCAATCCAAGAGCAGGGAGGTCCTCCATTTTCTGGTATCCTCTTCAATTTCTTTCTTCAATACCTTAAAGTTCTTGTCAAATAAATCTTTCACTTCCTTGGTTAGCGTTACCCCAAGATATTTTATGCTGTTTGTGGCTATCGTGAAAGGTGATGCTTCTCTGATTTCCCTCTCTGTTTCCATATCCTTTGTGTAAAGGAGGGCAACTGATTTTTTGGAGTTGATCTTGTATCCGGCCACATTACTAAAGGTGTTTATCAGCTGTAGGAGTTCTTTGGTGGAGTTTTTGGGGTCGCTTATGTACACTATCATATCATCTGCAAATAACGAAAGTTTAACTTCTTCCTTGCCAATTCGAATCCCTTGATCCCCTTGTGTTGTCTTATTGCTATCGCTAACACTTCAAGCACTATATTGAAGAGGTATGGAGAGAGTGGACAGCCTTGTCTTGTTCCAGATTTCAGTGGGATGGCTTTGAGTTTCTCTCCATTTAATTTGATGTTAGCTGTCGGCTTGGTGTAAATAGCTTTTATTATATTTAGGTATGTCCCTTGTATCCCTAATCTCTCCAAGACTTTTATCATAAAGGGATGTTGAATTTTGTCAAATGCTTTTTCCGCATCTAATGAAATGATCATATGGTTTTTTCTTTCAGTTTATTTATATGATGGATTACATTGATAGATTTTCATATGTTGAACCAGCCCGGCATCCCTGGGATGAAGCCTACTTGATCATAATGGATAATTTTTCTAATGTGTTCTTGGATTCGGTTTGCCAGTATTTTGTTGAGGATTTTTGCGTCGATGTTCATGAGCGAGATTGGCCTGTAATTCTCTTTCTTGGTTGAGTCTTTGTGTGGTTTTGGTATCAGAGTAACTGTAGCTTCATAAAAGGAATTTGGCAACGACTCTTCTGTTTCTAAGCTCTTAATTTAAATCAGTAGCCTGTCTGATATAAAAAGACAGGATAGAATCTGGAAAATGGTTTAACAAAATTTTGACTATGATCAAGGTTTCTTATACTAAACAGTAGACTCATTGATAATTTTTAAGATTGATTCCTGGATATTTGCCTTTGCCAAATTCAAAGGCCAAAAACAATGGTCTTTTCCCAGATCATTGCTACAATTTATGCACCTGTATTTTGCTAAAGCTATAGCAAAAAATCCCTTAAAGGATTTTATGCTAAATTTTACAATTGGCTCTTCCAATGGAGGAACTGCATATATGGCTAATTATAATAAAAATTATGGAGCATAACAAGGCTCCTTCAAAGCAACTCATACAAGTTGCCAGCAGATCCTGATGCAAACGGATCTGGCTTGTTGACACCAAGCTGACCTTTGCTAAGACAAGGTGAAAAAGCCCTCGCAACGCATCATGAAAAAACCCGACCTATATATATTTGGGGTCGAGGATGTGTTTGTGCTTTTTTCACAGAAAGAAAATGAATTCTGAACGTGATGTCGAGGCTGCGGACACAGAGGAGTTCCAGACTTCCAGAGGTGATTGAGGAGAGATCTTTGGTCCGGTCTTCCCTACCCCCAAGGAAAGGAGTGCCTGCTGACAAAACCAGCTACACCACTCTGCATGGTGTCACCCAGCCCCCAGAATCCAGGGAGACCCGGCTGACATAAGGGCCAGGATGTGCTCCATGTACCTGAAACCAGCTCGCCTCACCCTGGCTACCCCACCTGTCCAGGAGCACAAATGCTAAACTGCTTCTGCAGCTTGAACTCTGGTCTTCTTTGGAGCTGAGTTGCAGACTAAACATCAGACTGCTTTAAACCTTGGGACACAGAACTCATTTTAATTAAAATATTAACCTCTCTTCACTTAAGAAGGGGGAAAATTGGGGGTTCCTGTGACTGTTGCCCAGAGGCTGGAACTGGCGATATATGATAACAACAATGTAGGTCATTGTACTCCCACTGAATTTGAGCTAATGATACTTGTAACTGCTTATAGATAATGGGTAAAGTCTGACACATGTTGTAAAGTTTTTGGTTTTAATGCATAGGTTTAAAATTTTGGATTTTGAGCCCTCTTACACTGCCCTAATTTTTTGGCAGGCAGCACACGTAACTTTATGTGGAGTAGGCACTTAGGAATGTGGTCATACCATAGGCCAGACTAAAAGGTGAATACTGGGTTGGGAAAAAGCCCTTTCTTCTTATCTGGAGATGGAGTTACTGGTGCCAAAACTATATCATTATATCTTTTGTTTGAGGAGCTCTTCAGAGTCTTTTCATTAATGACAGACGCAGGGACCCAATGACGGGAGTTAATGTGGATCCTCGCCTGAAGAGCACACCATACAGAGGTTGTAGAAACCGGCTCAACATGGCATGGTTCAGGTATGAGGGTGCTCTCCACATGGCCTAAGACAGGGTACCCTGTGATCTGCTTACTTTAATCCTGCTAGATGCCTTTTACTTGAGGAGCTCCAAGGACGGGCGACTTATGGCAGGATAATCCCCCAACCTACGGCAGGGCCCTGGGAACCCTAGGAAGGGTAAGGGGGAAAAAAAGGCCTGGTCCCCACTTGACCTAGTAGTCATCGGGCACCCCTCTGTTCCCAGGAGAGAGGGATCACTTCACCACCCGAGAGGAGGGTCTCTCCTTGTCTCAGTCCCTTCTCCTTTGCTCTGACACCATGGTTGACTCTGACTGGTGCTCTCCACTTGATAGCTGCCTGCCTTTGTATGGGAGGGGGAGGGGATCTGTTGGGAGCTGTTTCCCCCTAGAGATCATTGCAGGAACCATCGCCCTGGGGAGACTATGGGGAACCCCACACCCATGGTTGTACTGGGATTGGTTCTGTTGCCCCACACCCAGTTGAAGCTGTTAATGGAGAAAAATAAAATAAATAAATAAATAAAAAAATTTACTATTAACAAATTTAGTTTTTACTAGCTTAATTCAGTTTTTACTAGCTTGCCACAGGGGTGATCAAAACTTTCTAATAATACCATTTTATTAAACATACATCATACTTGGCTCTACTAAATCATGTTTTACAAAAATTAACTCAAAGGAATCACTTTGTTATTTCTTAGCTAGGCTATCTTCCAGAAAATTATGATTGGAAATTTATTCTAGGGCATAGTATGACTAGACACTTGAATGAAGACAAAGAAAACCTGTCTAGAAAAACCAAAATAAATTTATAAATAAATAAATATAAATTTTAACAAGAAAATAAAAAACTAGGATGGACTTGTGCTTAATTGGACACTGGTCTAAGTTAATATAAACCAGAGGCTCCACGGTTTACTATATTTAGTTATATTATTTCTTAGTATGTAAGGAACAGGATTGGGTATATTTTATTGATTTTTCAGAGCATAGATTAGATTTCCTCTTACCCCAATATTTCAGGCTTCGCAAAACTTTTTATAATAGCAACTTAAGAAACATAGGGCTTGGGCTTGAAGATTTTGCTTAGCTGTTATATGCTCATCTTCTCTTGTAGGGGATACAAATTTGATTCTCAACAAACAAAACTCATAGCTTACAAACACTTCTAACTCTAGCTGCAAGGATCTGATACCAATTTCTGGACTTGGGTAGGACTTACAATCATACATACACATACACAGTAACAGAGAGAGACAGAGAGAGAGAGAGACAGAGAGACATAGAGAGAGACAGAGAGACAGAGAGAGACAGAGAGAGAGAATTACAAATAGAACTAAACCTTAAAGAATGAAATAACATATTTTAACATTGAGTTGATGAGAGGGTTCCTTTGCTAAGTGGCTTGATGCCTAAGAATGAGGACCTAAATTTTAATACCCAGCACCCAATTAACAATCAGATCTGGGATATGTCGATAACCGCAGTGTTGAATGGGACAGAGGCAGGTGAATCCCAATGTATCACTGTTCAGAAAATCTAATAAACAGTTCTCATCAAGAATAGAAATTAGTTTCAGCAAACCAAAGACGTATACATAAAATGAGGCAGTTTTGTGGTAACATTCTTGAGTTATGACATGAGGACACACAGAGTAAGGGCAGAGGATTGTAATTTTGAGACTAGTCTGAACTTCATGATACTGTCTTAAAAATGAAAATAAACAAACAAAACCCAGCCAGGCATAGTACTTTATATTAATCCCAAGACTTAGGAAATAGGTAAGTGGATTTGGGGAAATTAGAGGCCAGCTTCTACGTGATGAGTTTCAGTACCATCTAAGTGACATAATGAAATACTGGCTCAATATTATTTTTTAACTAGAGTGGTGGTGGTGCCACATGCCTTTAATCCCAGCAGTTGGGAGGCAGAGGTAGTCGGATCTCTGTGAGTTTGAGGCCAGCCTGGCCCACAGAGCAAGTTTCAGGACAGCCAGTGTGCTACTGTCTTTTATTCCCAGCACACAGAGGCAGAGGAAGGTGAAACTGTGCATCCAAATAGCCTATGAAACAGTGCATCCATATAGTCTGTGGTACACTGTATACATTGCATACACTATGAACATTGTGCACATTTTCTGTACACTGTGTACATTTTGTGTACATTGTGTTCATTTGTGTACTTTGTGTAAATTTTGTACACCTTGTACGTTTTGTACACTCTTTGTACATTGGGTTCACTGTGTACATTTTCTCTACATTGTGTACTTTGTGTAAGTTTTGTGTACATTGTGTACATTTTGTGTACTTTCTGCATATTGTGTACATTTTGTACGCTTTGAACATTGTGTACAAATTTGTACATTGTGTACACTGTGGACATTGTGTACATTTTGTACACTACATTTCATACACTGAGTATATTATGTTCATTTTGCACCGTACATTTTGTACACTGTGTACATTTTGTCCACTTTTTGTACATTGTGTACACTGTATATATTTTGTGTACATTGTGTACATTTTGTTTATATTGTACACATTTTGTGTACATTGTGTATATTTTGCGTACATTTTTTAAACTTTTTGTACATTGTGTACATTTGGTGTACATTGTGTACATTTGGTGTACATGGAATAAACTGTGTACATTGTGTACATTTTGTACACTGTATTTTTTACACTGTGTACATTTTATGTATATATTGTGTACACAGTGTACATTTGGTGTACACTGTACATTTTGTACAGTGTGTACATAGTGTACACTTATTGTACATTGTGTACACTGTGTACATTTTTTGTACATTGTGTACATTTTGTGTACACTGTGTACTGTCTTTATATTGTGTATATTTTTACACTGTGTACATTGTGTACAATATTTATATTTTGTGTACATTATGTACCTTATTGAACAATGTTTTCACAGTGTACATTTTGTGTTCATTGTGTACAATTTCTGTACATTGTGTACACTGTGTATATTTTGTGTACATAGTGAACAATGTCTAAATTTTGTGTACATTGTTTACACCTTGGGTACATTGTGTATATTGTTTACATTTTGTGTACATTGTGTATATTTTGTGTACATTTTGTTAACTTTTTGTATATTGTGTACACTGTGTACATTTTGTGTACATTGTGGACATTTGGTGTACATGGTATAAACTATGTACATTGTGTACATTTTGTACACTGTACATTTTGTGCACTGTACATTTTGTACACTGTGTACATTGTGTGGATTTTGTATACCTATTGTGTAAACTGTGTACATTTTATGTACATTGTGTACATTTTGTACACTGTGTAGAATGTGTACAATTTTTGTACATTGTGTACACTATGTACATTTTGTGTACATTGTGTACATTTTGTGGATGTTGTGTACATTGTGTACATTGTTTACATTTTGTGTACATTGTGTACGTTTTGTGTACATTGTGTATATTTCGTGCACAATGTGTAAACTTTTTGTACATTGTGTACACTGTGTACATTTGGTGTACATGGTATAGACTATGTACATTGTGTACATTTCGTACACTGAACATTTTGTACACTGTACATTTTGTACACTGTGTACATTGTGTGGAATTTTTATACATATTTTGTACATTGTGTACATTTTATGTAGATTATGTACATTTTGTACACTTTGTAGATTGTGTAAACTCTTTGTACATTGTGTACTCTTTTTACATTTTGTGTACATTGTGTACATTTTATGTACTTTGTGTACATTTTGTACATTTTCTGTACACTGTTTACATTGTGTACATTCTGTTCACTCTACATTTTGTACACTGCCAAACTGTGCAAAATGTGTACATTTTGTGTACATGATGTACATTTTGTACACAGTGTACATTGTGTACACTTTCTGTACATTATGTACACTGTACATTTTGTGTACACTGTGAACATTGTGTACATTTTGTAAACTGTGTACATTGTGTATGTTTTGTACATTTTGTGATCATTGTGTATATTGTGAACATTTTGTGACATTGTTTATATTTTGTACACTGTGTACATTGTGTGCGTTTTGTATACATATTGTGTACGTTTTGAGTAGATTGTGTACATTTTGTAAACTTCATCGATTGTGTACAAACTCGTACATTGTGTACACTGTTTATATATTGTGTAAATTTTATACACTGTGTACATTGTGTACACTTTTTTCATTGTGTATATTGTGTACACTTTTTGTACTTTGTGTACATTTTATACACTGTGTACATTGTGCCAATATTTTTTACATTGTGTACAATGTGTACATTGTGCACATTTTGTGTACATTGTGTACCTTTTCTGTACAGTGTGTACAATTTGTACACTGTATACATTGTGTACAATTTTTGTACATTGGGTACACTGTGTAAATTTTGTGTACATTGTGTACATTTTTATACATTGTTTACATTTGTGTACATTGTGCACATTTTATGCACATTGTGTACATTTTGTTTACATTGTGTACATTTTTTACACTGTGTATATTGCGTACATTTTTTGTTAATTTTTTGAACATTTTGATTAGATTGTATACATTTTGTATGATGTGTACATTGTGTACAGTGTGTATATTTTGTGTACCATTTCTACACGGTTTACGTTTTGCACAAATTTTGTACATTGTGAAAACTGTGTACATTTTATATACATTGTGTACATGGTATAAACTGGGTACCTTGTGTTCATTTTGTACACTGTACATTTTGTAAACTGTGTATATTGTGTACATTTTTGTTCATATTTTGTACATTGTGTACATTTTCTGCACATTATGAACATTGTGTACATTTTTTTTACATTGTGTATATTTTGTACACTGTACATTTTTTACACTGTTTATATTGTGTCCACTTTTTGTACATTTTGTACACTGTGTACAATTTGTGTACATTCTGTACATTGTGTTTACATTGTGTACATTTTGTACAATTTCTACATTGTGTACATGTTTGTATATTGTGTACAATGTGTACGTTTTGTTTACATTGTGTACATTGTGTACCTATTGTGCACTACATTTTGCACACTGTGTATATTTTGTACATTTTGCACTGTATATTTTGTACACGGTATACATTGTGTCCACATTTTGTAGATTGTGTAAACTGTATATTTTGTGTACAATTTTTGTACATTGGGTACACTGTATTCATTTTGTGTATATTGTGTACATTGTGTACATTTTTTGTGTACATTTTTATACATTGCTTTCATTTGTGTACATTGTGAACATTGTGTACATTTTGTGTATATTCTGTACATTTTGTGTACATTGTGTAAACTTTTGTACATTGTGTAAACTGTGTATATTTTGTGTACATTCTGTAAATTTGGTGTACATGGTATAAACTATGTACATTGTGTATGTTTTGTACACTGTACATTTTTTCACTATGTATATTTTGTGTACATATTGTGTACATTTTGTACACCGTGTACATTGTGTACACTTATTCTACATTGTGTACACTGTGTACATTTTGTGTTCATTGTGTACATTCAGGGTACATTTTGTACACTCTGTACACTGGATACAATTTGTGCACGGTGAACAATGTGTATACTTTGTATATTTTGTGAAACTTGTGTACATATTTTGAATATTGTTTTCACAGTGTACATTTTGTGTACATTGTGAACAATTTCTGTACATGGTGTACACTGTGTATATTTTGTGTAAATTTTGTACATTGTGTGCATTGTGTACATGTTTTGTACATTGTGTATAATGTGAACGTTTTGTTTATATATTGTATATTGGCACACTGTACATTGTGTCCACATTTTGTACATTGTTTTCACTGTGTACATTTTGTGTACATTGTGTACAATTTATTACATTGTGTACACTTTGTACATTTTTTGAACATTGTGTACATTGTGTACACATTTAGAACATTGTTTTCTCAGTGAACATTTTGTGTACATTGTGTATATTTTGTGTATATTTTGTACATTGTTTGCATTGTGTACACTTTTTGTACATTGTGTATTATGTGTACCCTTCATTTACATTGTTTAGACTGTGTACGTTTTGTGTAAATAGTATAAATTTTGTACACTGTGTACATTGAGTCCAGATTTTGTACGTTGTGTACTCTGTTTACATTTCGTTTACATTGTGAACATTTTGTATATTGTGTACATTTTGTACACTGTACATTGTGTACACTTTTTGTACATTGTGTAAACTGTGTATATTTTGTATACATTGTATACATTGTGGACAATGTGTTCATTGTGAAAATTATGTGTACATTGTGTAGAGTGATTACATTGTGTACATTTTTTGTACATTGTGTAAAATTTATGTATATTTTGTACATTCTGTACACTGTGTACCTTGTGTATACTTTTCTTACATTGTGTACACTGTGTAAATTTTGTGTACATTGTGCACATTTTGTTTACATTGTATAAACTGAATATGTTTGTTCATTTTGTACACTGTACATTGTGAAGACTGTGTACATTTTGTGTACGTTGTGAACATTGTACACATTGTGTGTACATTTTGTACACTGTACATTTTATACAATTTGTTCATCGTGTACAGTGTGTATATTTTGTGTGCCTTGTATAAACTGTGTACATTGTGTACATTTTGTGTTAATATTGTGTCCATTTTGTGTACATTGTGTACATCGTGTACACTCTGTACATTGTGTACATTTTATTTACAGGTTATAAACTGTGTACATTGTGTACATTTTCTACACTGAACAATTTGTACACTGTACATGTTTTACACTGTTTACATTGTGTACATTTTCTGAACATATTGCTTACATTGTGTACATTTTATGTACACTGTGGATATTTTTTGTACAATTTTGTACACTCTGTACATTGTGCTCATTTTGTACACTATGTACACTGTTAACACTTTGTATATTTTGTGTACATTGTGTGCATTTTGTACACTATTTGAACATTGTTTTCACTGTTTACATTTTGTGTACATAGTGTATATTTTGTACAATTTCTGTACTTTGTGTACACTGAGTATATTTTGTGTATTTAGTACACTTTGTATATAGTGTACACTTTTTGACCATTGTGTATATTCTGTAAACTTTTTGTACTTTTTGTCCACTGTGTATATTGTGTACACTTTGTATATTCTTTTCTCTGTGTACATTTTCTATACATCGTGTACAATTAATACATTTTGTGTACATTGTGTACACTGTGTACATTCTTTACACATTTTGTACAATGTGTATACTGTGTATATTTTCTTTACATTTTGTACATTGTATATATTATGTGTACATTTTATACACTGTGTACATTGTGTATATTTTGTACACTGTACATTGTGTACACTGTGAACATTGTGCACATTTTGTGTACATTGTGTACAGTGGGTATATTGTGAATATTTTGTGTACATTGTTTATGTTGTGTATACTGTGTACATTTTGTACAGTTTTTGTACATTTTGTACACGGTGTACATTTTCTGTACATAGTGTCCATTGAGTCCATTTTGTGTACATTGTGTACATTTTGTGTACATTTTATATATTTTGTACATTTTGTGTAAATTGTGTACATTGTGTACCATATTTGTACATTGTGTACATTCTGTGTATATTGTATACATTGTGTACACTGTGTACATTGTTCACATTTTGAGTTCAATACGTACAGTGTGTACATTGTGCAAATATTGTGTACATTGTTTACATTTTTGAGCAGTGTTTACAATTTGTATACTGTTTACATTGTGTACACTTTTTGTACATTCTTTTCACTGTGTACATTTTCTAAACATCATGTACATTTTTTATATTTTGTGTACATTGTGTACACTGTGTATATTGTTTACATTTTGTACACTTTATATTCTGTACACTGTGTACACTCTTTACACTTCTTGTACATTGTGCACACTCTGTACAGTTTCTTTACATTTTGTACATTGTATATATTTTGTGTACATTTTATACACTATGTACATTGTGTACATTTTGTATACTGTACATTCTGTACACTTTGTACATTGTGCACATTTTGTGTACATTGTGTACAGTGGGTATATTGTGAATATTTTGTGTACATTTTGTATATTGTGTACATTTTGTACATTGTGTATACTGTGTACATTTTGTACAGTTTTTGTACATTGGGTACACTGTGTACATTTTGTGTACATAGTGTCCATTGAGTCCATTTTGTGTACATTGTGTACATTTTGTTTACATTGTATATATTTTGTACATTTTGTGTATATTTTTTGTAAATTGTGTACATTGTGTACAACTTTTGTACATTGTGTACATTTTGTGTATATTGTATACATTGTGTAAACTGTGTACATTGTGCACATTGTGAGTACAATATGTACAGTGTGTACATTGTGCAATATTGTGTACATTGTTTACATTATTTGTACATTGTTTACAAATGGTACACTGTTTACATTGTGTACACTTTTTGTACATTCCTTTCACTGTGTTCATTTTCTATACATCTTGTACATTTTGTATATTTTGTGTACATTGTGTACAGTGTGTACAGTGTTTACATTTTGTACACTTTACATTTTGTACATTGTGTACATTCTTTACAGTTTTTGTACAATTTGTACACTGTGTACATTTTCTTTACATTTTGTATATTGTATATATTTTGTGTACATTTTATACACTGTGTACATTGTGTACATTTTGTATACTGTACATTCTGTACACTGTGTATATTGTGCACATATTGTGTACATTGTGTAGAGTATGTACATTGTGAACATTTTGTGTCATTATGTTTATTGTGTACATTTTGTGTACATTGTGTATATTGTGTACATTTTGTACAATTTTTGTACATTGTGTACGCTGTGTACATTTTGGTTACATAGTGTCCATTGAGTCCAATTTGGGTACATTGTGTACATTTTGTGTACATTGTATATATTTTGAACATTTTGTGTATATTTTGTGTACATTGTATATATTTTGTACACTGTGTACATTGTGTACATTTTGTGTACATTGTGCACATTGTGTACATTTTGTGTACATTGATTACATTCTGTACACTGTGTACTTTGTTTAGACATTTTGTATATTGTGTACACTGTGTACATTTTCTGTACGTTATGTAAACTCTGTACATTGTGTACAATTTGTACACTGTATATTCTGAAAGCTGGACATTTTTTACACCCCGTAAATTGTGTATATTTTGTGTACACTGTGTACATTTTTACACTGTGTACATTGTTTACACATTTTGTACATTGTATAAACTATGTACATTGTGTACATTTTGTGTACAATACATAGATTGTGTACATTTTGTGTACATTGTGTATATTGTGTACATTTATGTACATTATGTACATTTTGTACACTGTGTATATTGTGTACAACTTTTGTACATTGTGTACACTGTGTATGTTTTGTGGACATTGTGTACACTGTGTAAATTTGTACATTTTGTGCACTGTGTACCTTTTATACATTTTGTGTACAACGTGTACATTATGTACATTTTATACATTTTGCACACTGTGTACATTGTGTTTACTGTGTATATTTTGTACACGTTTTTTCCATTGTGTATATTGTGTACATTATGTGTACACTGTTGACACTGTGTATATTTTGTGTCCATTTTGTACAATGTACATTTTGTACACTGTACATTCTGTACGCTGTACATTTTGTACACCGTGTACATTGTGTACACTTTGTGTACATTGTGTACATTTTTTACTCTGTGTACATTGTGTACAATTTTTGTACATTGTGTACATTGTGCACATTTTGAACACTGTGTACATTGTATAAATTTTGTAGAGCGTGTAGATTTTGTACATTTGGTGTATATTTTGTTTACATTGTGTACATTTTGTGTACATTGTGCACACTTTGTGTACATTGAGTACAGTGTGAACATTGTGAAAATTTTGTGTACATTGTGTACATTTTGTTTACATTTTGTACACTGTGTACAGCATGTACATTTTGTTTACATGGTGTACACTGTGTACATGGTGCACATTTTGTACTCTGAACATTTTGTACACTGTGTACATTTTGTGTACATTTTGTTTTCATTGTGTACATTTTGCTTATATTTTGTATAAATTATGTAAATATTTTACAATGTTTACACTGTGTACATTTTGTGTACATCATTTATATTTTTTACATTTTGTGTACATTTCTTACACAGTGTATATTGTGTACATGGTGTACATTTTGTGAACATTGTGTACACAATGTATATTGTATATATTGAGCATATAGTGTACATTCTGTACCCTTTGTACACTGTGTATATTGTGTATATTATGTCCATTTTGTAAACATTGTGTACAATGTGTACATTAAGTACATTTGATGTACATTGTGTACAATGTGTACATTTGTTTATATTGTGTACACGTTGTATATTGTGTACATTTTGTGTACATTGTGTACATTTTGTACACTGTGTTCGTTGTGTATACTTTTTGTAAATTGTGAACATTTTGTGTACATTGCGTACATTTTGACATTTTGTGTACATTGTGTAAACTGTGTACATTTTGTACACTGTGTACATTGTGTACATTTTGTCTACAATTTGTGTACATTCTTTACATTTTGTGTACATTTTGTGTCCATTGTGTCTCTTTTGTGTCTATTGTTTCCATGAGTACATTTTCTGTATATTGTGTACATTTGTACATTTTGGTAATTTGTGTACAGTGTGTACATTTTGTGTACATTGTGTACACGGTGTACATTGATTTCATTGTGTACATTTTGTGTACCTTGTTTACACAGTATACCTTTTGTACATTTTGTGTACAATGTGCATATTGTGTATATTTTGTGTACATTGTGTACATAGTGAACATTATGTGTACATTTTCTTCACTGTGTACACTGTGTAAATTTTTTTTCATTGTGCACACAGTGTACATTGTGTACATTTTGTACACTGCACTTTTTGTACACTGTGTACATTTTGTGTAAATTTGTGTTCATTGTGTACATTGTATACACTGTGTACATTATGTACACTTTTTATACATTGTTTACACTGTGTACATTTGGTTTGCATTGTGTACATTGTGTACATTTTGTGTGCATTGTGTTCATTGTGTTCATTTTTTGTACATTGTGTACATTGTTTACATTTTGTGTACATCTTATCCACTGAGTCCATTTTGTATACATTTTGTACAGTTTTTACATTTTGTGTATATTGTTTACATTGTGTGCAAATTGTGTATATTTTATGTAAATTGTGTACATTGTGTACACATATTTTACATTGTGTACACTGTGTACATTTTGTGTACATTGTATACATTGTGTAGATTGTGTACATTTTGTGAATATTATTTACACTGTGTACATTGTGTACAGTTTTTGTACATTGTGTACACTGTGTAGATTTTGTGTAAATTGTGTACATTTTGTTTACATTGTGTACTTTTTGAGTACATTGTATACACTGTGTACATTGTGTACATTTTTTACACTGTATATTTTGTACACTGTGTACATAGTGTGAATTTTTGTACATATTGTGTACATTGTGTACATTATCTGTTCATTGTGTACACTGTGTTCATTGTGTACAATTTGTACACTTTACATTTTGTACAGTGTGTACACTGTGTACACTTTTTGTATATTGTGTACACTGTGTACATTTTATTTCCAATATGTACTTTTGTGTACATTTTGCGTAAATTGTGTATATTTTGTACACATTTTGTACATTGTGTACACTGTGTACATTTTGTGTACATTTTTTAAACTGTATATTTTGTGTACATTGTATACATATTGTGTACATACTGGAAAATTTGTTCATTTTGTGTACATTGTGTACATTTTGTACACTGTGTACATTGTGTACCGTTTTTACCCTGTGTATATTTTGTTTACATTGTGTACATTTTGTGTACATTGTGTACTATGTGAACATTGTATAAATTTTTTTCACTGTGTACATTGTGTACAATGTGTACATTTATTTTACATTGTGTACATTGTGTATACTGTATACATATTTTGTACTTTGTGTGCATTTTGTACATTTTGTGTACATTGTGTACATGGTGTTCATTGTGTATATTGTGTACACTTCTTTATTTATTTATATTTCCATTAACAGCTTTTATTGGGTGTGAGGTAATAAAACTATTCTAAGCACAATTATAGGTGTGGGGTTTCCTGCAGTCTCCCCAGGGTGATGGTTCCTGTAATGATTTTTAGGGGGAAACGGCTCCCAATAGATCCCTCTTTCTCTTATATAAAGGCAGGTAGTTATTACGTGGAGAGCACCAGTTAGAGTCAACCATGGTGTCAGAGGTAAAGGAAAAGGGACTGAGATAAGGAGAGACTCTCCTCTCGAGTTGAGAAGAAATTTACCTCTCCTGGGAACAGAGGGGTGCCTGATGATATTAGGTCGAGTGGGGACCAGGCCTTTTATCTTTCCACCTTACCCATCCTAGGGTTCCCAGGGCCCTGTCTTAGGTTGGGGGATTATCCTGACATAAGTCACCCATCCTTGGAATCTCCTCAAATAAAAGGCATCTAGCAGGATTAAAGTAAACAGATCACAGGGCACCCTGCCTTAGGCCATGTGGAGAGCGCCCTCATACCTGTACCATGCCATGTTGAGAAGGTTTCTACAACCTCTGTATGGTGTGCTATTTAGGCGAGGATCCACACTAACTCCCGTCATTGCTCCCCTGCGTCTATCATTAATGAAAAGACTGTGAGGAGCTCCTCAAACAGAAGATATAATGATATAATTTTGGCACCAATAACTCCACCTCCAGACAAGAAGAAAGAGCTTTTTCCCAACCCAGTATTCACCTTTTAGTCTGGCCTATGGTATGTCCTCCTTCCTAAGTGCCTACTCCACATAAAGTTACATGTGCTGCCTGCCAAAAATTAGGGCAGTGTAAAAGGGATCAAAATCTAAAATTTTTAACATATGCATTAAAACCAAACACTTTACGGCATGTGTCAAACTTTTCCCAACATTCATAAGCAGTGACAAATATCATTAGGTCAATTTCCGTAGGAGTACAATGACATACATTGTTGTTATCAAATACCACCAGTTCCAGTCTCTGAGCAACAGTGACAGGAACCCCCAATATTCCCCCTTCTTAAGAGAAGAGAGGTTAATATTTTAATTAAAATGAGTTCTTTGTCCCAAAGTTTAAAGCAGTCTGATGTTTAGTCTGCAACTCAGCTCCAAAGCAGACCAGAGTTCAAGCTGCAGAAGCAGTTTAGCATTTGTACTCCAGGACAGGTGGTGGAACCTGGGTGAGGCGAGCTGGATTCAGCTACATGAAGCACATCAGGGCACTTATGACCGCCATGTCTCCCTGGACCCTGGAGGCAGGATGACAGCCTGCAGAGTGGTGTTGCTGGTTTTGTTAGCAGGCACTCCTTTCCTTGGAGGCAGGGAATACCGGACCAATGACCTCTCCTCAATCATCTCTGGAAGTCTGGAACTCCTCTCTGTCCGCAGCCTCGACATCACATCCAGAATTTATTTTCTTTCAGTGAAAAAAAGCACAAACCCATCCTCGACCCCGAATATATATACAGGTAGGGTTTTTTCATAATGTATTTCAAGGGCATTTTCACCTTGTCTTAACAAAGGTAAGCTTGGTGTCATCAAGCCAGATCCGTTTACATCAGGATCTGCTGGCAACTTTTATGAGTTGCTTTGAAGGAGCCTTGTTATGCTCCATAATTTTTATTATTGTTAGCCATATATGCAGTTCCTCCATTGGAAGAGCCATTTGTAAAATTTAGCATAAAATCCTTTAAGGGATATTTTGCTATAACATTAGCAAGATACAGGTGCATAAATAGTAGCAGTGATCTGGGAAAAGACCATTGTTTTTGGCCTTTGAATTTAGCAAAGGCAATTGTCCAGGAATCAATCTTAAATTTATCAATGAATCTACTGTTTAGTATAAGAAACATTGATCATAGTCAATATTTTGTTAAACCATTATCCAGATTCTCTCCTGTCCTTTTATATCAGACAGGCTACTTGTTTAAATTAAGAGTTTAATATCTTAACTAGCAAAACTGAGAAGATTTAGCCATAAGCAGCATGTTTTATAAAGCTGTTGTATAATAAGTTTTACATCTAATATACACACTTGCCATAGCTGAATTATAATTAATATACTGTATTTGTTGATTATTGTATACTTTATCTGTTGATTTATACTTTACCTGCTTGAGTACCTGTTAGGCAGCTGTTTTAAGCTCTCTATTGGAAACTAATTTTTTTTGTACGAATTTTAACTAACAGCTCAAGGTCTCCCATAAGAATATTATCACTAGAGCTTTAACCATTAGACATCCAACCAAAAGTTTGTAAGCTATCCTCTTTTATTTAGTTTTTTTATATTGGAAAAAAAAAGAAATTTCTGCCTCCTCCCCGCCTCCCGTTTCCCTCACCCTCTCCCACTCCTCCCCACCTCCCGTCCCCCCCTCCATATCCAAACCGAAGAGCAGTCAGGCTTCCCAGCCCTGTACAAAGTTCAAAGTCCTCCCCCCCTCAATCCTGGTCTAGGAAGGTGATCATCCAAACTGGCTAGGCTCGCACAAAGCCAGGACATGAAGTAGAATCAAAACCCGGTGCCATTGTTCTTCCCTTCTCAGCAGCCCTCATTGTCCGCCAAATTTAAGGAGTCCGGTTTTATCCCATGCTTTTTCAGTCACAGTCCAGCTGGCCTTTGTGGGCTCCCTATGGATTAGCCCCACTGTCTCCGTGGGTGGGTGCACCCCTTGTGGTCCTGACTTCTTTGCTCATATTCTCCCTCCTTCTGCTCCTCATTGGAACATTGGAAGCTAAGTCCGGTGCTCCAGTGTGGGTCTCTGTCTCTATCTCCATCCTTTGAAACCAATTATGAGTGAGTACCTCCCATGTTCATCTTTTTGGGTCTATGTTACCTCACTCAGTATAGTGTTTTCTATTTCCATCCATTTGCATGCAAAATTCGTGAAGTCATTGTTTTTTACCGCTGCGTAGTATTCTAATGTGTATATATATCACTCTTTCTTCATCCATTCTTCCAGTGAAGGGCATGTAGGTTGTTTCCAGGTTCTGGCTATTAAAAATAATGCTGCTAAGAACATAGTTGAACAAATGTACTTGTCATATGATCGGGCATCTCGTGGGTATATTCCCAAGAGTGGCATTGCTGGGTCCATAGGTAGGTTGATCCCGAATTTCCTGAGAACCGCCACACTCCTTTCCAAAGTTGTTGTACAAGTTTGCATTCCCAGCAGCAATGGATGAGGGTACCCCTTTCTCCACAGCGTCTCCAGCAAAATCTATCATTGGTGTTTTTGATATTAGCCATTCTCACAGGTGTAAGATGATATCTCAATGTTGTTTTGATTTGCATTTCCCTGATCGCTAAGGAAGTTGACCATGACCTTAAGTGTCTTTTGGCCATTTGAAATTCTTCTGTTGAGAGTTCTCTCTTCAGATCAATGCCCCATTTTTGAATTGGGTTAATTAGTGTTTTAAAGTCTAGTTTCTTGACTTCTTTATATACTTTGGAGATCAGACCTTTGTCTGTTTCAGAGCTGTTGAAGATCTTCTCCCAGTCAGTGGGTTGCCTTTTTGTCTTAGTGACTGTGTCCTTTGCTTTACAGAAGATTCTCAGTTGAAGGAGGTCCCATTTATTCAGTGTTGCCCTTAATGACTGTGCTGCTGGGATTATACCTAAGAAGCGATCGCCTCTGCCCATCTGTTGTAGGGTACTTCCCACTTTCTCTTCTATCAGGTTCAGTGTGTTCAGATTGATATTGAGTTCTTTGATCCACTTGGACTTGAGTATTGTGCATGGTGATAGAAAAGGGTCTATTTTCATTCTTCTACAGGTTGAGATCCAATTGTGCCAGCACCATTTGTTGAAGATGCTTTCTTTCTTCCATTGTATGTTTTTAGCTCCTTTATCAAAAATGAGGTGTTTATAGGTTTGTGGGTTAAAATCTGGGTCTTATGTACGATTCCATTGATCGAGTTCTCTGTTTTTATGCCAGTACCACACTGTTTTCATTACTGTAGCTCTGTAATAGAGTTTGAAGTCAGGGGTGGTAATGCCTCCAGAAGTTCCTTTATTGTATAAGATTGTTTTTGCTTTTTGTTTTTCCATATAAAGTTGATTATTGTCATCTCAAGATCTGTGAAGTGATGGGACCTTGATGGGGATTGCATTGAATCTATAAATTGTCTTTGGAAGAATTACCATTTTTACTATGTTGATCCTCCCAATCCAAGAGCAAGGGAGGTCCTTCCATTTTCTGGTATCCTCTTCAATTTCTTTCTTCAATGACTTAAAGTTCTTGTCAAATAGATATTTCACTTCTTTGGTTAGAGTTACCCCGAGATATTTTATGCTGTTTGTGGCTATTGTGAAAGGAGAAGCATCTCTTATTTCCCTCTCTGCTTCCAAATTCTTTGTGTATAGGAGTGCGACTGATTTTCTGGAGTTGATCTTGTACCCGGACACATTACTAAAGGTGTTTATCAGCTGTAGGAGTTCTTTGGTGGAGTTATTGGGGTCGCTTATGTACACTATCATATCATCTGCAAATAACGAAAGTTTAACTTCTTCCTTGCCAATTCGAATCCCCTTGATACCCTTATGGTGTCTTCTTGCTATTGCTAAAACTTCAAGCACCATATTGAAGAGGTATGGAGAGATTGGACAGCCTTGTTGTGTTCCTGATTTTAGCGGGATGGCTTTGAGTTTCTCTCCTTTTAGTTTGATGTTAGCTGTCGGCTTGCTGTAAATAGCTTTTATTTTTTTGTACATTGGGTACACTGTGTACATTTTGTGTACATTGTGTAAATGTGTGTACATTGTGCACATCGTGTACATTTTGCGTACATTGTGTATATTTTGTACACTTTGTACATTGTGTACACTTTTCGTACATTGTGTACATTTTGTGTACATTGTGTAATTTTTGTGTATATTGTGAACACTCAGTACATTGTGTACAATGTGTACATTGTGTAAACTTTGTACATTTTGTGTACATTGTGCAGACTTTTTGAACATTTTTTGCACAGTGTACAGTTTGTTGATTGTGTACGGTTTCTGTACATAGTGTACACTATGTATATTTTGTGTACATTTTGTACACTTATTTTTCATGGTGTATTATGTGTACCCTTTTTGTGCATTGTGTACACTGTGTACATTTTCTACAGTGTCTAACTTGTGCACACTTTTTGTCCATTGTGTACAGTTTTGTACATTGTGTACACTGTGTACATTTTGTGTTCATTTTGTACATTGTGTACACTGTGTACTTTGTGTACAATGTGTACATTTTGTGTACATTTTGTACACTGTGTACATGGTATACACTGTGTATATTGTGTATATTTTGTACACTATACATTTTGTACCCTGTGTATATTGTGTACATTTTGTACACTGTGTACATTGTGAATACTTATTGTACATTGTGTACACTGTGTAAATTTTGGTGACGTTGTGTACATTGTATATAATTTGTGTACATTGTATACACTGTGTATATTGTGTACATTTTGTACACTGTGTACATTGTGTGTATTTTGTGGACATATTTTGTACATTGTGTATAATGTGTGTAGATTGTTTACATTGTGTACACTGTGTACAATGTGCACATTTTGTGTACATTGTGTACAGTGTGTTCATTGTGAACACTTAGTGTACATTGTGTATAATGTATAAATTTTGTGTACATTGGGTATATTGTGTACACTTTCTGTATATTGTGTACACTGTATGTGTTTTGAGTGCATGTGTCCATTGTGTCCTTTTTGTGTACATTGTGTACATTTTGTGTATATTTTGTGTAAATTGTCTACGTTGTGCACACTTTTTGTAAATTGTGTACATTTTGTACATTTTGTGTACATTGTATACATTGTGTACACTGTGTACATTGTGCACATTTTGTGTACATTGTGTAAGGTCTGTACACTGTGCATATTTTTTGTCCATTGTGCACGTTTTGTGTATATTGCATACATTTTGTAGCCTGTGTACATTGTATACACTTTTTGTGCATTGTGTACACTGGGTACATTTTGTATACATCCTGTAAACTTTGTACATTGTGTACATTTTTATACATATTTTGTCCATTGTGTTCATTTTGTGTACATTGTATATATTCGATACATTTTGTGTATATTGTGTACGTTTTATATATTTTTTGTACATTTTGTGTATGCTGTATACATTTATTCTGCATTTTGTACACTTTGTACATTGCGTAAACTTTTTGAGCATTGTGTACAATTTTGTACATTGTGTACACTGTGCACATTTTGTGTTCATTTTGTACATTGTGTACATTGTATACACTGTGTACTTTGTGTACACATTTTGTACATTGTGAATACTGTGTACATTTTGTATACATTGTGTACACTGTATACTTGTGTACATTTTGTACAGTATAAATTTTGTGCACTGTGTACTTTGTGTAAAATGTGTACATTGTGTATATTATTACACTGTGTACATTGTGTAGACTCTGTATATTGTGTACATTTTGTACACTGTACATATTGTCCCCTGTGTATAATGTGTACATTTTGTGTACGTTGTGTACATTTTGTACACTGTGTACATTGTGATCATTTATTGTACATTGTGTACATTTTGTGTTCATTTTGTACATTGTGTATATTTTGTGTATATTGTTTACATTGTGTAAACTTTTTGTACATTGTGAACATTGTGTACATTTTCTGTACATTTTATACATTGTGTAC